>AYLM01000518.1:0-13479 GCA_001625345.1 Cairneyella variabilis | reverse complement strand
GGCGGAAGCAAGGATGGAACGATGGTAGGTTGGAAATAGAGATCTGAACGGAGAGCGGCGGCAGCTTTAATTTCATGAAGATATGTCAGGCCTCAAAATATTCCGCAAGCAAAAGAATTCATGACCAAAAGCAAGATTTCTCATTGATTCTGTACTCCCAGCAAGGGAAGAGTGGAGACCAAGGTCTTGAGTACAACCGGTGGAAGAAGAGCAGTTTGATCTTGATCGATAACATAGCATTTGATTGGGCGTTTCATTGCAAACATGATAATTTTCTATTCCTGTCGTTGGGCCTGAGATGTGGTGACCGAGGGTGTTACAACTGCCGCTGGCTAAGATTAGGAGTCACGGGACTACGAGATCCACAACATCAGGAACACCAACATATACAGTCAATAGTACCAAGATACCCTAAAAATAGAGTCCCGAAAAAGATAAATTCCACAAAATCATAAATCGCACGCCCAGGTTAGTCCTCCCTCTATCAGTGCGTATACCTCGCTGTCTGATTTTATAAGCCACTCTGAACTCTTCTTAAAAAAGCCCAGTTCAAGAGGAAACACGAATATTATAACACGCCATGGAGCCCAAGTTACCTTGGGAACGATGGATGATTCGGTACGGCCATCCGGTGGGATCAGAGACCCAGCTAGGCGTCTTGATAACTGGAGACGATGGGAACATCTACGTCGCTTGCGCCAACAATAAAGCTTATACAATTGAAGTTTCCATCAAACCTGACTGCGTGGAGGACGTCATATATAAAGTCCGAACAGAGGACTGGTTTGATGAAATTGTTCCAGAATATGGTCTCGGGCCTTATGGTATCGGCAACCATACAAAACGACTACCTCATGAGCCGCCCGGAGTGCCTAAGGATTGGAAATCACCATCTGGGCTGATGGATCAGATGTATAGCTCATCTAAGCATGCAGTCTATGAGCCTCACTTGAGAACGAACGTTGGCCTCGAGCGGTTCGAGGACCTCGTACTGGATCTTGATCTCGATGCATGGAAGGCTACCTTGATTCCATTGGAATGCATTTGCACGACTATGAAGATGGAAGAGGAATGGTGGTTTTCTGGAGATCATCTTGAATACAAGGCACGTGAAGTCAAGTTGCGGAGGCGCTACACTGACAGAGTAGAGATCTGGTGAGAATTAAGCTTTAATTGCAGTCAAATCAAATCAGCTCCCTAATGACCTCGCAGGCGTAACAGAGCATACGAACCCGAATTTTTAGAGCATTTTACAGTGTTATGACTGCCGATCCAATGCCAGCATGGTATGCGGCAATTTGGGTGGCCTCTCAAGGCGTTGTCTCTCTGCCATCTGTGGCGGAAATCGACTGGGACACTCGCAGTGAGGTAGACAGACGAAATCAGGCACGAATTACATCTCAGCATGCTATTGAAAATATGAAAATGGACAGAAGTGAATGCTCGTTCGAGTTTGGTGCATGGAGAGACATATTTTCAAAAGTTAGAGATGACCCGTTACTTGCTATGTGAGTCTAGTAGATTTCTGTCTGTACGGTAGACCTGACTTGACCAAGGGACAAACATGAAGCTATCTTCCTTGAAGACAAATCTCTAGACAGAGGGTCAAAACAGAAGACCAGAAAACCACTCGGTGTACACACTGTACGCAGCCATCGAATCCCAGATTGTACTTTCGGCCTGTCCGTGGACAAAGAGCCTGTCACAGCGCTAGGCGACGACGAACCATCCGAGACTCCTCTAAACGGCGAGATTCTCAAAGATCTATTCTGGCACCCACAAACTGGCCTGGTCAGCGACCCCAAATGGCTCTCATTCGAGCTCGCATTTCCATGGGCTGTATATGAAGTGAAGAAGACGAAAGCCGACCTCGTAATCGCTCAAGTCCGCAGATCAAGCGAGATCTACCTGAACATGCTCCATGACCTCTGCCTCCAGCCTGGTCATCCAGAGTCTGCTCGCTCCTATCAGAACGCGAGAATCGAACAGTTTCAAGTTTTTGCCATGACTCCAGAGGGTCCATGTTGGAGATTGTATGTCTGTTACCGCAGAGTTATACCAGAAGCACCGCTCTGGCTCGAAGATCCGAGAGAGATTCCGCAATACGTAAGTATTTCTGCGGTACCATCACCCTGGCTACTGACGTTCGCCAAAAGGACATGAAAAAGATCTGGGAATGCGATATAACAGACGAGAAGATGGCCTGGCAACTTCATTGTCTATTTGATCAAATTCACGAGTGGGCCGTTCAAACTTTCAGACCCTTTATGCTGGATCGACTCGAAGTCTGGCACAAGTACCTATTGTCTGTTCGAGACGCAAGCGGAGAAAGGTTTAGAAGGAGAATGGATGCCTCCCTTGAAAATGGATCACAAGACGGGCTCAACATCCTGGGTGAAGAACTCTCACAGCAATCAGTGAGGCTTGCCTCCAATCATTCTACCCCGACTTTTCCAGGAATACCATGGTGGTCCAGCTACGCGAAACCAGAAGTGATGAGACAACGGCTGTTAAATGGCACATCTCGCCATCTTCACTATCCGTGGAAGCCAAAAATGCGGCTGAGGGAGGTAACTGACACGAGACGAAATCGACAGGAGTGCGAACGGCTGCTAGAGTTGTATGATGCTCAGGAGTTGAGACAGAACAAGGAGAAGGTGGAATCTCCCAGAAAGCGAAGGAAGACGACGAAGATGGGCAAAAGTAAAGCCATCTGATCTCGTTGCTGTAACCATAATTTCAAGTCCAGGCTAAAAATGAGATCACGCAAATGGGCAAGATCTCACTAAAAGACCGCCTTCATGAAATCGGTATATTACTTTCATATCTACCCTATTTACCTGCTTGGCCTATCTACCCACTCGCTGCCCTCCTCCGTTTCCTCCACGCCTTCACCTCCTTCACCACACCCATCACAAGCGGGACACCCACCGGGCCCAGCAGTGGCAAGTAGACCGCAACCTTATGCTCGTCTGGGAAATACACCTGGCCCACCATACTCTTCTCGAAGAACGCCTTTTCCGCGGCCTCTTCCGCTATCCTCGCATGCTCCAATCCTTCTTTCCCGCCAAGTCCATCACATGCCTTTCTCAGACTCTCAATCGTGGTATATACGCCATCCGCTACACTCCGAGGTATCGAAATCGAGGGCAACGCCAAAGTGAGACGGGCAAGCGAGCCCATTGTCCCACTCGCTTTGAGCAGCAAACTCGCGCTGCGGACACGCACTAGGGTCATCAACCTCAGTGGCAATGATCCCGTCTCCGGCGCTCCCAGCAACGCCATCAGCTGATTCGAAAATACCAGCATCGCAGGTCTAAGATCCTCAACAGACGAAGAGATGACAACCCCTCCCCACTGCGGTATCAACCAACTCTTGCCCCCGCCCACGACCTCCATGTCGCCTACATATACGATGAAATTCACGGTGGGTGCGCCACCGATACTAGGGCTTAGAGGCCACTCTGCTGCATTGATAAATCCTGACAAATCCTCCTTTTTAAGGACAGAGCCAGAGACGCCAGGTGTAGCGTAGAGCTGGACTTGTGTATCGATGGTGAAATTCGAGATAGGGGACAGAGCTTCGAGGAGAGGCTTCATATGCTCTTCCAACGCTTTCTCTATATCCCAAGACGAGGGTGTAGAAGTCGGTGTAAAGAGCGAGAACGTAAGATGGTACGTGCGTGAATATTTCATAGACCTAGTCGTCCATTTCGCGAGTGAGTCTGCCGTTTCTGGCGCCAAGGCTTTGGGACTCCGCTCGGGTGGTGCAGAGGAGGTGGAGAGTAGGTAGGCGATCATGGCTTGTTCTTCGGCGAAGAGGCCGCGGAGGGTGTTGGCGATGTAGGTGCCGAGAGGAGAGGAGGAGGATGAGCTGGAGGGCACAAGGTTGGGTGTGTAGTGGATGTCGAGGATGGGAGAGTAGGATTGGAGGTCAGATTTTGTGGTTGTGCCCGGGAGGAGGCGGATTACGAGGGCGACCTCTTCGTCTTCTAGGCCTCCGGTTGAGAGTCCTGATGTGCCTGCGGAGGCATTGGCGGGTGGGGAAAGTTGGAGTCGGAGATGATGCGCTGAGAAGTCGTTCAGGTCATCTAGCGCATGTTGGGTTGTTCGCAGAAGATGCTGGGCTTCGTGATCTTGCAGAGAGTCTGCTTCTATTGATATCCGTAGAGGGAAGACCGGTCGGCATGCCTACCGCTGTTAGCAAAGAGCTTCTTTGGTGTATTAGAGTAATGTACTCTTCCATCCGCCCACTCCATCATCTGGTCCAAGGGTAGCCTCGCCCTGTATATCGTCGTCGTCTTCCACCATATTGGTAAGCCAACGATGATAATTATTGCCCAGAATGAGAGAATGACAAAGCTCCGTAATCGAATACTCTCCGCGGATTCAGGAGGTGGCTCCTTTTTCTTGGGCGCAGCGTTCACAGCATTGGCTGGAGCCTCCTCCCTGTTTGCGACATTCTTCTCCTCACTTTCGACTTCAGATCCTGAAGCTATCGGAACTTCAGCTGGTTCGGACATAGCGAATGTGGTTGTTGGCGCATTGAACAGATGTCAATATTTTGTTCACGTTGAAGACACGGGGTTAGGAAGAGCCGATGATTTTAGGATTTTGACGAGGCTGCGCAAGGCTGTCAAATTGAATAGTGAACAAGGCTCACTCAGCGCTATGAAGAGTTATGTACACCGATAATTGTGAGCAGCAATCAGGCACTGTATTCATTGCATTACTATAAATAATCTCACTGCCACATTTCTCATCCTATTCAGTCTCCTACGCTTCCTTTGTTTTTGGCCGCCATTCACTAGAATGTCATATCCAATCTGTATGCGGAACATACCCATAGCCTGGAGTACGCCCAGCGACATTGTCGTCCGAGTCCTTTGAGTTGCCGCTATCAAATTCGAGCGAGAAGATCGATTCCTTCATATTACCCGCCGGACTCGTCACCCAGTCTGCGTATGCTCTCAAAAGTTGGAGATCTCGATAGCATCCATGGCATACGAGAATCCCACATCCAGGACACTTCGCTGGTCCACACTCGGGAATGATGTGAAAGGCAGGTTGATTGCATCTTCCACAAGTGTACTCCCCTGACACTCGCTCCCAATCGCCAGGTCGATGCCAGGCGCCTTCAGTTGCCTCCTCAAGAGACCTGGATCCGAAATTGAGAGCGTTCTTGACCCTAGATAACGCCTTCCAATTGTTGATTGCTTGGTTTCTCCTGTCTATAGTTGCGAACAACGATGGACTCAGGCCTCGAGGGCCAAGGATTTCCAATGCTTCTAGAACGCGAGCTCTTCTCCTTATGCTTTCTTCCTCCTCGTATTTAGCTCTCGCAGCTTCGAGCTCGGCATACAACTGGTCCAATTGTTTTCTCGACTCTTCAATGACCTGAACCAATTTCGCGGTATAGTTTCTCCGAGCCTCCATTAACTTGGAGAGTGTCTCCGCGTGATCTTGTATTTGGCGTCCTGCTGATTGCGAGCGTTCAATGGCTTCTTGGAATTTCCGAGCGACCTCTGCATCATCATCTTTGGTCTGAACCTCCAGATCCAGCTCATGCTTGTGTAATGTACGCTGGCATTCGAGAATCAGAAGGATTTGTCTGTTCCTGGAATCGGTCCAAGTATGGAGGTGGTTGAGATAGTCCACTTGAACATTGGACTTCCATGTTCGCGCTTTCCTGCAGCGTTCAGCATCGTCAGGAGACGGTTCTGACCTGCTGCTGCTTTGTGGGGATTCTTCCGGCCTGTTCTGCCTTGCCCATGTCTCGCGATCAACGTCTTGACGTCTCCTTCTCGAAGCCTCGTCATGTCCATCCTCTCGTTTCCGCTTTGGTATGCGCACATATATCCTATCGTACTCTGATCTCTTGAATGGGTCTTTCAGAGTCTCCCATGCTACTCCAATGCGTTGGAACGCAGCAGTGGCATCCTCGCTGCTGTTCTTGTCAGGGTGGTACCGCAAGGCTAGCTTCTTGTAGGACTCTCGAATGACAGCTAACGTCGCGGATTGAGAGACTTCGAGCACGGCATAATAGTCTTCGGTGACTGCAGCTCTTGCCATGCCATCTTCTAGCTTTCAAGCCCAAGGAGATAAGGTATAGTGAGCTATCAAGGCATTAACAGCGTCTACGTTTATTAGGAAACCATGTTGAACAGCCCGATTCCCGTGCCGCAGTTCTAGTCCAATCTATCTGCACGGAAAAAGGGTCCCCATGCATGGTTGGCTATCTACGAGCTTGTCAGTTCGTGGGATAAGAGGGGTTTCACCTTAGAGGTACTCTGCGTATTGGCAGCTGTTTTTGGATATTTTTATGGGTCCGAGCCGATGTTTAAGCAGAGATGCCTAGGCAGGCGCACACTGTGAAGGTGCCTTACGAAGTACAAAGGAACCAGAAGGCGCAACTTTGAAGTTTCCGGGACGGCGCCAAGTCAGCTGACGGCGCCATGCCATTGGGCCTCTCACTCGGCAGAAAGCCAGGTCAGACCGCGCCGCTGGAAAAGTGACGAGGGGGCAGAGCTGTGCACTGAAGGTCGCAGGAGGATTCTTTTGTATCCTTGACTTAGAATTATTTATTCCGCGTACCGACTTCAGCATGAAAATACTCGGCAAGAGGCACAACTATTCTCCACATGCGACCGAAATAGACTCCGGGTAGACCAAACTCAGTCCGGATTGGCTCGAGTGCGGGGAGCATGAGCATGAGCATGCTTGTGTCGCGAACGAGGCAAGGAGCGGTCATTGTCCCGACTCTCCGAGCTTCAGGTGCCTCGGCACGAAAGTGCCATCTATTGGGCCGCTCGACAAGGCGGGAAGACCTCAGCACTGTTCAAAGGGTAGCAGTGCCTCTTAGGAGGTGTCATAATGCCGACACGCATCAAGCTGACATTGGCTTTCTGCTATTTATCTCACTGTCCCATGCTTGAGCCTCTTTCACCGTTTTTAATGCTGCGTCTTTCCATTTTCCTTCTCTAACGTGCCAGCCTTCACTCCGAGACACTACACCGCCCCACAGCTTTCTCTCCCAACGATAACGATAAGGGTCGACAACACCCTATCACGATGCCAGGTTAGTAATTCTGCATCCCAGATTTCCAATGCATACTGACCCTCTTCTCCGCAGTCCCCATTGCTCTCGCGGCTCCCGCAGCTGCGGCTACTCTGGCATATCTCGATGCGCGAACGGGTTTCACCTACGACCGCCGATTGCTCGGGAGCGTTCTATGGAATCAATTCAAGCTCACACTGAAAGAGAAGAAGGACAGGCTGAACTTCTTCTACCGCCTTGAAGATCATGCGCTGGGAAAGCAGGCAGACCATGTGCTTCTTATCTTCGAAGGGCGGTCGTGGACGTACAAAGAATTCTACGACATCATATTGAAATATGGCACATGGCTCAAGACGAAGTACAATATCAAGCCAAAGGAGATCATTGCTATGGGTCTCATGAATTCGGAAAAGTTCATCTTCCTCGTATGCATAGTTCTGTCGTTTGGTCCGTCCATACCATGTCCGAGGCATTTTCAACGACTCCTCCGGGATACCCGAAAGAGCCTGCCCGCTTCTCCAAGTCTCGAAGAAATATATGCTGACATTTTCGTGAATAGTGGTTCGGCCTATGGGCTATCGGTGCCAAACCCGCGTTCATCAACTACAATCTTACGCATAAAGCTTTGGCACACTGCGTCAGAGTGTCCACATCACGTCTCTGCTTCATAGACACCCAAGTCCAGCAAAACCTCACCCAAGAAGTCCGAGATGAGTTACCGAATGTTCAATTCGAGATCTTCACACCAGAGATGGAGGCCGAGATAATGGTGACCGAAGGTATTCGGGAACCAGATGCTTGCAGGACGGACGACAAAGCCCAGAACATGGGAATCCTCATCTATACCAGTGGAACCACAGGACTCCCAAAGGGAGCAATCGTGAGCTGGACCAAGATCAACGTTGGAGCAGGTCTTGTTCCACCGTGGATGGGTTTCACGAAGAAAGATATTTTCTATACCGTAAGTTCGAACATACCTAGGTTGCTCCCACTCTGACAGGCGTTAGTCCATGCCACTGTACCACTCATCCGGCTCTGTTCTCGGCTTCTGCAACACGATTGGTGTCGGTGCCACCTTCTCCCTAGGCAAAAAGTTCTCCACCAAAGTTTTCTGGCAAGAATGCCGCGACACCAAAGCTACCATCATCCAATACGTCGGCGAGACCTGCCGATATCTCCTCTCCGCACCACCTCAAATTGACCCCGTAACAGGTGAAAACCTCGACCAAAAGAACAACGTCCGAGTCGCTTTCGGCAACGGCCTCCGACCTGATATCTGGAACCGCTTCAAGGAACGCTTCGGAATCGAGGCCATTGCCGAATTCTACGCTGCCACGGAAGGTGCATCCGGTACCTGGAATTTTAGCCGCAATGATTTCTCAAAAGGGGCTATTGGACGCAACGGCTACTTCGGCGGACTACTCATCAACGCCAGCTCCGCGATCGTGGAACTGGACTGGGAAACCGAGAAGCCGTGGCGGGATCCAGCCACTGGCTTCTGCAAAAAGGTCCCGAGAGGCGAGACGGGCGAGCTTCTATACCAGCTTGACCCTGAGGACATTCCTAGGAAATTCCAGGGGTACTTCAATAATAAGGATTCGACGGAAGGCAAGATCATGCGTAATGTGTTGAAGAAAGGAGATGCGTATTTCCGGACGGGCGATATGGTGTCTTGGGACAAGCAGGGAAGAATGTACTTCAGTGACCGTATCGGCGACACGTTCCGCTGGAAATCAGAGAACGTGTCTACGAGTGAAGTCTCAGAAGCTCTCGGTTACCATGGCGCGGTGCACGAAGCTAATGTCTATGGCGTTGAGCTTCCTCACCACGACGGAAGAGCGGGATGCGTGGCTATGGTGTTGGCGGAAGAGCCGAGCGAGAAGTTGATGCGTGATCTGGCACAACATGCACATGCCGCTTTACCACGCTTTGCAGTCCCACTATTTCTGAGATTGACGAAGCAGATAGAACTCACTAGTACGAATAAGCAACAGAAGCATGTTGTTCGAGCACAAGGCGTGGATCCGGAGAAGGTGGGGAGTGATGAGTTGTATTGGTTGAAGAATGGAACGTATGTTAAGTTCCGGCAGCAGGATTGGCAGGAGCTGAATGGAGGGAGAGTGAGGTTGTGAGGTAATGTTGAGATGCTGGAAATGACGGTCGGTCGGCAAGTGTGGTGTATGGTTGTAGGTAAATTTTAACGTGAAGGGAAGGAAATACCCGTTTCTGGACGAAACGACTGCGAGACTTGGCTTTTTTTGCTGTTTGAATATTATGTTTTGTTTATATATCGAGGGTTCTTTCTGTTATGATACATACTCTGTAGTCACTGTTCATAAGAAACTCTCACTCCTGAAAATTTTTCTGATCCCGAATATATTTTGCACTATTAGGTATTAAGATCTGTGAGATATTTAGGCTCATGAGATATTTTGATCCTTTAGATATTTTGATCTGAGATCTTTTCAGCGTCAAGTCTTCTATACCATCATCACTTCTCAACTCATCATAGCTTCCCTTCATATACAAATCACTTCTCGTCTTCATCTTTATCGCTCACCCTATCCTCACTATGGAATCCTGTTCTGGCTTAGCGGCCCCACTACCCTCCTTTCATATTATGATTTAAGCCCATCCTTCTCGCATAAACCCCCTCTCTTCAACCCACACAGAATACTTTCAAGGTTGAGGATGGTGCGGTACGCACTCTCATAGAGGACCTTCAGCGGTACCACTCATTCTTTGTATAGAGTGGTAGCGCCCTCCCGTGTTTTTGTGTATTGATAGATTTGCTGCTTTGTCTCATCTATCGCTTTGCTCTCATTGATGTTTAGTTGGAATTGACAGTGAAGTTGGCGATGACGACAGGATGTTTGGCAACGACAGGATGGAAGCAAAGAACGCTGATTCTATACTTCATACCCTAAAGCTCCTATAAAAGAGATATCAAGGACACAGCATAACCTCAAACTCTATCGGACTAGCATCTCTCTTCTGGAACCTATCCTACAACGCACGGCTCTATATTTTTCCTCGAAACTCTTGTGCAAAGATTGATTTCTTCAAGCTGACTAGGCGCGATGGATGCGCTTTATTATCGCTACTAGCGCAAGATCGACAATGAAGATACTTTTCCTTTATTCTTCAATCCGATCCTCACCACACCATCTTATTCAGGCTTAACGGCTGCTCGACCCTCCTCTCCTACTACGATTTAAGCCCTCCGTCCCTCACCAGAAATCTCATCTCTCTTAACCAGGTACTACAAACTGCATCTATTGCTGGTGTACAACTTTTGGTCGACATTTGAGAGTGTGGACCTTAGCAGCACAATCCGCTGCTATCAAAAGATACTCTAGCAACCTTGTTCTGTATAATCAATTTTTTTTATCTAGAAATACTTGCTCTCGCTCGCTTTTCTCCATCGACGCTTGTTAGTAATCGACCGTGAATAGGAGCATGCCTATGAGGGGCTTATCGACGACAGTTGGGAGAAAACAAGAAGAGGACATTAGCTGCACCTATATATTGAGGGGATGCTACTATCTATAACTAGTAAGGCGTAGGAGATATGTAAGTTGTAAAATCGAGCAATTGCATAACCTGAAACCATACGCTATATTGCAGAACCTAGGTCTCAAAATATGCTTTGTAACCGCAAATATGCCAATCAGCAGAATTGGCCAATATGTATACATATTGTCCAATTTACAATTATTGGCGTATTTGCATAGTAAATTGGCCAATTTGCTGATTGGTGTATTTGCGGTTACAGATTGCAAATGATGCTCTTTCTGATTCCCATGCGTGTTTTGGATGAACCACATACGGTGTACCATTCAGTCAACGCCTCAGAAACAAAGAACTTGATGCAGAATAACACCCGGAATTGATATGTACTATTATGCACTTGTTCTTAAATCAGGAACATCATAACAATTATGAATGGGACAATAACACGGTTTAAATATATCGTACTTGAAGTTCTGAGCATTGCAGAAGCTTGAGAATATCACAAATGATACGGCTTATTTTCTCATCCGTCATTCATTAAACACTAAGTACCCAGTCCAGAGCGTTGGATTCTAAGCAACTCCATAGGCGGCAGATGGGGTGATGGTGAAAGACTGAGGTGGGGCAACGAACTGGTTATAAGCTTCGGTAGCATTTCCAGTGTAGTTGTAGTAGGTGTTGCTGTAAGTTATCAGTCAAAAGGTTCAAGTGGAAATCGAGAGAATTACTCACGTGTTGACGAGGTCAGTCCACTGCAAGCTCACTGCTATGTGAGCACCCGTGCCTGTGGCAGCGGGTAAGAGCTTGGCAGCAACACCGCGGTTTCCAGGCAGGTCATCAAAGACGTTGCATGGTACGTAGTTGTTGCCTTCATATCCATAGCAGTATGCTGAGAAAGCGGGGATCGTTGGGTTGGAGCCGTACTCGGTACCGGTGACATTGAAGTCTGATGAAAAGTGAGCATGAAAAGTGCAATGGAGCAGACGGTGGAAATTTTACCATAGAAGCAGCCAGAGCGAGCGCAACCAGCGTTCCAGCCGGTTACCTGCCAGGTGTAGGAAGGGTCGTTAACTCCGGATGACTGAGGAGTTGGGGCTGCGAGGACAGCAGTTGAGAGAAGGGAGAGAGCGAGAGTGTTGAGGCTGAGCATTTTGAAGTATAGTACGGTATACTGAGTGTTGAAAGTTGTAGTTGATGACGAAAATGAAGTAGATGTTATTTGATTGTGTGACTGATGGATGATGTTGGAATGATGTTGCTCCTTCAGATGGGAAACTGTGTTTATATACTCAGCGGTTCAACTCCTGTGACGACATAATGACCTTCCCAGGTCACGATATTTTTGGACAACTGTAAATACGAGGAGTGGAGAAGCATCTCAGGGGCTTAGAGCGTTGGCTGGGCAGATGCGAAAGCCTCACCATGGAGCTGCACTCTGGGCATTGATCACCACAACTCAGTCTCCAGAAAACCAGGATGCGCCCCAGAAAAAAGCTCGTTTGAATAATTTAAGCTGAGTTTGAAGTAGTGGTCCCCGTTCAATGCGGGCGCATCGCCGGTACTTGGCGTTTGCCAAGCTGCGCAACTCCCGAAGATATCAGGATACGAGACGAACGATCGGCAATTTGGTGAATGGATTTGTCCATTCAGTGCGAGATAATTGTACGACATGATGTTCTTTATCAATTCTGACATGCCCTGACGTGAGATAGGACCTCAAAATCCGTTGGAGGACTACTCTCCCTTTCAAATTGAGGTCACCAAGCGCCAATATCGACCCCTTGCAAAATCAGGACAAGACACAGGTTCCCTCACTCATAATAAAGCTCAACCAAGACACCAAAAATAATTCTGAGAGGGTGAAAAATCCGACTTTGAAGACACTCGGAAGAATCATGCGAAAAACAGAAGTGAAAATGTCCCCAGGGTTGAGAAAGGAAGAATAGGTGATTCACTTTCGATCGGTACTTGAACTTGGAAACTTTTAAGGCGAATTGGACATAAAATGTGTGAAAGGAGAGATCCGGCAGATGCAAGGACAAAGAAACTCGAACCTCGAATCTCGAATCGACTTCAACACCTCACACAAAGGACAATTCCGCCACTTCCAAAAGCAGATCAACGGCCTTGTTTTTGTCACGGAGAGAATGATCAACCAAAGTGCTACCCACAAGCACCACCAGCTTCGGGTCATCCAATAGCCTTGAAATCAATCCAGCGCGACTTGCAGAATGAGGTCACCATGTGCCGAATCGCAATCCACAAGTACATATGCGGTCACGAACACTGACCTCTCAAAGATGCGAGCAAGTGCACCATAGACCGGAGAACTGGGACCCAAGCAATTGTGGCTCAGCCCGCTATCACGACGAGGCCCACAATGGCAAGTGTAATAGCTGCCACAAGGACAAGGGATGTGTGTGTTCCTAGAGGTGGATGATACAGAGTGGATGCGAAACGAATCAAGATTGTACGCCAAAAAAATGACTCAATCTAGAGTCTAAGCTGGCTTTTTGAGGAATACTGAAATGCCGTTCGGACTTGCGCATAGGAAATGGAATGCTTTCGAAGACGCTTTCGTGATCAATGTAGTGATACTTCCCCAACTATATCGCCAGAATCGGCACAGTGAGAAAGTCTGAAATGTTCTGCTGCAACTTTGAGGTTCCCAGAGGGATGAATCACAACTTAAGGAGTCACCAGCGACAAGAAAGGGAACACCTCCAAACGTGCAACACATGGAAACCCGTGCAGAATTATTACAGAGTTTTCAAAACCAAGGACGTGACACCCAGCAGCAAAAAAAGCAAAGAAGACTTTATCTAGAGTCTTTGCAGGAGATTCAGCCCATTTCATGTTCGACTGATAATTTTTGAAGAGAGGCAAGAGGTGGGGAAAGTGGCCTGGAG
>AYLM01000517.1:0-51179 GCA_001625345.1 Cairneyella variabilis | reverse complement strand
CAATTCATCCGTTCTGCATGCCACTTAATCTTACCGCTGCCCATAATCTTAACATGGAGGACTGCTTGGTAAGCAGAAGCTTTGCCATTCTGGGAAGGCCGTAACGACATCTGATCCTTTCTCTTCCTACTCACATTTCCTTTCCCTCCGGCGGGCTCTATCCATGTCAGCAGGTTGGCTCAATTCAGAGAATCCTTTTCACACGGTGTAAAACATACAAATCTGGGGGGAAGATACCGAACCGATTAGTAAAGCAAACTAGCTACCCAAAATCACCCTTTTCTCCAAACGAAGGCAGAAGTACCAAGCGGTATCGCCTCAAAATGCGTCGCAAAGTTGACAAACATCTGCGGCCTCGGATTTTCATACCAATTCAGAGCCTCAAGTCGGGTACCTTCTTCGCAGTCTTGCACAAATGGCACCGCTCAAACAGCTTTCTCGTCATGACCTTCTCGTACTTCGGGCACGTTCTTGGGTCGCCAGTTTTGCGCTGAGAGGCTTCCCAGCAGGTTTGGGTGTAGATATTCTCGTCTCTGCACTTGAAGATTGTTTTGCTGACTTTGCACATCGAGATGTATCAGGGAAATCGATGCTTTGGCGGGATTAGAGAATGCCGGGAGCGAGGACATACTTGTAGACATGAGCTATGACCGTTCCGGAAAGCAGTTAGATGTTCCTGTTGAGTCGAGGCTGTTCTGTGATTGTCTGTTTCAGAACTTGATCCCAAAGTCTCTTTCATTCAAAAAAGTATTGCCATCGAGCACAGGCTTCAGTCTCGCAACTTCCAGATTTGCCACCAGTGGGCCTGATCTTTCCGCTTCTTCTTCTCTTCCCTCTTCCGCCGTTTGCATCTTCTACAAATATTGTGATCGCGTACCTTCTCCACCCTGTATTTTGGGCATGTTTGAGGCGGCTGCATAGGCGTCCAATTCCTTGCTTGCTGCGAGTATGACCAGCATGTCTCGTACCGAAGGTCGAAATGTTCGCATGAAAACTTGACTCGATCGAGTTGACACATGTTGAATGGAGGGATGAAATGAAGTTGAGAGAAAGGTTCAGTGGGACGCAAACATAGTAGCTGAAGAAAAAGGTGGGCATATTATAGAAGCGGGGAAAAGGTTGGAACAGCCACCAGTTGTTTGCGTCTACTGTTTTATTTCATCATTTGAGGTCCAGTCACTAGCACTGCCTCATATGAATATTTGGAAGTCATGAACAGTTATTTTCGAGTAACAAAGACGAAACCATAACTCGCAGCAAGTTGCTGACTTTTATCCTAAGTAAAATCTTCACTGAGGAGACCAGCTCCTGGCGAAACCCTCTCATCTCCAATCTCTCCCTAGCCCCGACGCATACTTCACGACCTGGTTTTCCTTCTTTTCACTCATGAAGATCTTCCACCAATGCCATTTATGCTTCTTCTCGCATGCTTCGCATTGGTAAGGCCGCTTGACAAACTTGGTCTCGTAGTCTTTGGGTTCGCAAGGGTGCGGAGGGTTTCTGGCGCAGACCTCCAGTTTGCCGATATCACAGCCGCAAGAGTATCGATAGATAATTACCTGTATATTGTTAGCTCGCCTGTCTAAATGGAGACTGGAGATACTTACTTTGCACATTTTGAGAAGTGGGGTGGCAAGAGTGAAGAAACGATAGGGGTAAGGAGGTGGGTGAAAATGAAAAGAGTCGGGAGCAGCTGATACAGTTACTAGATGAAACCTTCAGCTATCCTGAAAATTTTGTTGTGGAAAAAACAGTTATAGATAAGGTTTCGGCCCCTCCTCCCTCCTCCCACCCCAATTGTTCTCTTTGTTGAAATTACGCCGATTGTCAACATTGTTCTCACGGGTTCTTTGTTACGCTCGATCAGGCTATACGTCGCACGGAGGATCACGGATAATTTGAGAGAAGAGACTTGGCAGAAGATGTTAGTGGAAAGTCGAGGCATCACATAGAAAGACATAACCATATCGATTTGAGATGGAGAGAAACCCTGCATTCTATTCATTAAGATTACTTCCAGTGCAACTTCTCCAAACTCAGAAAGCCTCCCAAGAGCACAGGTGGCTTGCCCTAGAGCTCCTCTCACTTCCAAAGGATCCCATGCTTTCTTTTCCTCTTCCGTTCACAACCAGGGCATCTTTCCTCTGACTCGCGGAAGTCTTCCTTGTAGTTCGGGGAGTCCGTAGGTGCGCAAGGACAAGAACTATAGACCTTTCTTTGGCCGCAGGCGTTCGTCGGAAGATGGTACAGCCACACTTGTACTCGACGACCTGAATTACGCACATCTTGACTGTGTGGGTGGTTCTGGAATTAGGAAATAGGAGAAAATAGAAGTGTGTTCGAAGAGACTGAAGCAGTTCCACAACCTAGAAGTAATTTATGTTGCCTCTTCGACTGTTCTCCAGGCCTCTTAGATGGCTTGAATAGATGAAAGAGACAATGGGATTGACAACAACGGAGACGACAGTATTGTCCACAAGGTTCTTTGTCTAATAAAAATGAAATTTGTGGCATTAACAAGATGGTAAGCTTTGAAAGATTGAAAAGAACAACTTGGCAGACTCGTTCGTTTGTGAGTCAATTGTGAGATCTCAAGTCTTAGTCCCTGTACTTTAGAGGTCTGATTCACTTCAGCTCGATCTACTTTTGAATCAAGTACTGCTCGTCGACGCCTGAGTTCCTGTCACCGTCAACTCGATATCCCTTACGACTTATTCGAGATGTGCTACAAGCTCAACAAAATTCATCCTTGTGGACACAAATCGTTCGCACTCGCACCCTGCTCCCTAACTCTCTGCTACACCAGTACTTGCTATCAAGGCGTTGAGAAGATTACACTCTCTTCAGTACATGTCTGTGAAGCCTGCCGACCTGAAAACCACGTTTTCAAGCCGGAGACTCTGCAGAGAGTCCGGCATAAGAGGTCAGTGACCTATGAATGCGGGCACAGGCTATACAACACTCGAGCTTGCGATGGTTTGCATGGCGAATGTGAGTGTGATGGAAGGAAGCTTACCACGCGATCGATCAATTTGTGTCCATATTGTCGACCGCCGGGGTATGTGCTGCTTACTGAAGGGAAGGTGAAGGAGTATCGGAATATGCGTTGGAAGTAGGTGAACTGGTAGAAAATGAAAAAGGAATGTCATTGCTACATTAATGAAATTTTCTCTGTAACAAAGAAACCTTGAATGGATGAACCACAATGCAATGAGATGTGACAATGGCTTTGTGCTCTGAACAGTTCCATGAAATAATAAAAATGTACTTGCAAGCATCGTCGAGTCCTCAACTCACCTATTCCAGGCGTCTCGCTCACCTTCACAGCAGACATATGCCACAAGTTCACCAAAGCCTACCTCTGTATCCACACCGAGGCCTCATTCACTGCCTGCTCTGAGGACTTAACATTCCACCTCACCCGCACATGCCGCGAGCAGCACTCCGTTCTGCGGTCCGCAAATTTGTGTCCAGCGTGTCGACCACCCGACTACGTCTTGATATTGGAAGCTACGCAGCTATCCCACAAGGCGAGAATTACCTGGGACTGCGGACACGTAAAGTTCACCGCCATGCTCCGCAACGAGAACTGCTCCTCGCCGTGCAGAATGGACGCAGATGAAGTCCTGGACTTCCGGTCCTTGAATACTTGCGAGGAATGCAAGAAGGGAAGGAGGGGTATGTGTTCATTGAGCAGGCGTTGAAGGATTACCCGAATTTCGAGTGGAAGAGAGTCAAGTGGTGCCTTGCCAATGACAGAGCTTGAACTCTGTACTTAGCAGGACTAGGTAGCAATAATGAACGCATGATGTGGGAATTCTTGTTTTCGCCCAAGAACTCTCCCCTGCGTGAACATTCTCCGCTCTGAGGGACTCAGAATCTTTAGGCACTTCGACAGGTACAGGTAATTACCCACTTGGGTTTCAATCGGCTTCGGGAATGGTTGCGATTAGAACACTAACCACATCAACTTCTGATTCTATCTCTTTCCAATGTTTCCGAGACCATAATAGCCATAACTCATTCAAGTGGGTATCTACCATATGTTCCATTACCTTACAACTTCCTCGATTCTAGGGCAACTGCGGCCCGCTCCAAGAATGCGTTGAACTCCTTAATCTGTCTCAAAGTGCCACCGGACCCACCCTTGTTGCTGACATCCTCTGCAACCCGTTTCAGAAGGAGCTCCAATCCTACCATATCGCCATTGTGTCTGTTTGTCTCAGTCTCAGCTTTGCCTGTATCGATAGCCAACTCGATGTCATGTACAGCTGAGTTGAGACTTTCTCGCTCCGAGGAATTTTTGGTCTCTATATCATGCTTAATCCGAACCTCATCCATTCGTAAGGCGACTTGTTCTCGTTCTGCACGAACTTTGAGAATCTCCTCTCGAAGGGCCAGTTTCTTTTTCTTCTCATCCCGGAGGCGACGTTCTAGGGCATACGAATTATCGAGGTTGATCGTCTTTCATAAAATGTTAGCAGCGAATGATATTTTGGGACTTGAGCGACTTACATGCTCAAGTAGACGCGTCTGCAATTCTTTCTCAAAGACCTCAACAGCACGAATCTTCGTACTATACTCCCGTCTCAAAGCCGCATCTTGTTGTCCCTTTCGACCGTCTTCCAACTTCTCAAGCGCAGCTCCAATCACTTCCTCACACACTCGACTCAAAACATCAATTGCGTTCACACCTCCTCGCTTGGCGTGGGGAATCTCCGAAGTGAGGATATCGCCGTCTGACTCGTCCTCATCGTACATGACAGGTTTGGTAAATCGGTGAACGGTGACTGGAATAGGACTACCAAGTCTGACATTAGAATTCTTGGCTGCAGGCTGCTTCGCTTTCGCTTTCGCTTTCGGCAGCTTTTCGTGGCGTTGCTGAGCTGGGCTAGCGGTCACTGTAGGCTTCCGTCGTTGCTTCTTGCTAGGCGGTTCTTCAACGGGCTGGGAGACGTCTAAATCGGGGGATGCAATGCGATTCCTCGAAACCCTACGTCCTCGGTTCTTTAACAACAGTGACGATGCTTGCAGATCGTCAATGGCTTCGGCTTCCTCATGATCCTCGATTTCTTGCGCAATACTGGGCTTCTCGGCCACTTCCACTGCTTTGGATTTTCGAGATCGACGCACTGGCTGCTCTGGCGATAGTTCATCCACCTCTGACTGTACCGTAACTGCCTTAGATTTCCGACCACGTTGGATTGGTTGTTCTGGAGAAAGTTCATCCAATTCCCCGTCTGGTGATGGACCAGTCTCGGTGTGGTTTTCCTTGTCTGAAGATGCCCGGCTGGGCTCTGCTTGCTCCCTTCGGCGTTTCCTTGAAGTTCGAGGAAGGGGCGTCTGCGTAATTTTCTCGACTGAGCTAACCTCTAAATCATTTTGTAATTGTGTAATCGTGGAAGCTGGTTTGTCAACCTGGACACGCGTCTGCCGTTCGGAACCAGGTGCATCATAAGGACTCTCGACTACTTGTTCGACTATCCGTGGAGGAGTTGCAGCTTGCCGGATATATGTAGCAGCAACTGAACTCTCCTCGATCGCAGGTTCAACTATTGATTCCTCCTCAATTGGTGCAGTTGTACGGTCCGGAGAGGGATCTGCTACCATCGTTGGTAGGACGGATGCATTTGTGCTTTCCGCAGGAGCATTTCCTTCCTGATCATCACCTGGGAGCGCATACATATCTCGCCTCGGCAGACTGCGAGTTGATCGTGTGCTTCGTATTGACGATGGAGGTGGTATATCCGTGTTGAGTTTCCTCCTCTTCGCAGAAGTATTGGCATCATTAGTGCTGTGTGGAATCACTAGCTGTATGTTTTCTTGTGAAGTAGGTGCAACTGTCGTCAAGGCGCTCGCAGGTGTCTGTCTATTGGAAGGTAGTGCGCTCAATTCGGGTTGAGTTTCTGGCTGAGGAGTTCGTCGGTTCGTGGATACTGGTTGTAGAGGGGATGGGGCTGCCGCTGGGAATGTGAGTCCAAAGTCCACATCTTTAATTTGACGCCTCTGAGCTCCGCGCAGCCGTTGCTGCATCCTTTCCTCACGGGAAGCCATGGCGCAGAATGTTGTGTTGTCGTCGATGAGGTTGAAGTCGCGATAGAGTTGGGTCCTTGTTGATTTACGCGACACACGCGTTTTGGGAAAGCGGTGGCCGATCAGCGGCACATGCAGTATTTACTCAGTGTTCATGGAGATATTTCGGGTCCAAAAGAATTTTCATTTGATACGACATTGGTTTCTACTCAGAATCAATTTTCCTTCAGTTAATATTGCATAGAGAAAATGTATTGGCGCTGAGCCCAGAGAGTACTCCCATAGGCACGTGATGTTGGCTGAAACATCCCGCTCAGCTGACGTCGTAGCGGCTTAAACTCCCCCTCATTCCTGTAGCTTTCATCTGATGTTTCTTTTCACGGGCTGCCTCGAAGCTCAAGCTCAACATGGAGTACTTGACTTCGTTAGTCTCAGGGTTTCGACAAGGAGAAATGGCAGGCCATCCGTCGAAGAAGACACCGAATCCTCTGAGTTACCCAAAGAGCTCCGAGCCATTCAGCAAGGAGCTTTTCAAGAATCCTACTTCAGAATATCGCGGATGTCCGCTATGGGCCTGGAATACGAAGCTCGAAAAATCTCAAATGCTACGTCAGATTGATAATTTCGAGGCAATGGGCATGGGCGGTTTCCATATGCATGTCCGAACTGGTCTTGACACGGAATACATGGGAGATGAGTTCATGGAAATTGTGAAAGCATGTGTTGATTACGCCGGAAGTAAGAAAATGCTGGCTTGTTTATATGATGACGATAGATGGCCGTCCGGAGCTGCTGGTGGGAAGGTGATTGCAAAATATCCGGAGCACAAGGGGAAACACATTTTGTTTACGCCACATCTCTACGGAACTGTTCCTTTGGGCGGGTACGTTCAAATTCTCAAAGACACATCATGTAATCTGATCTGTTGTTAGGGACCGGTCTCCATCTTCAGCTCGGGCTTGCCGGAGCGAGAACGGATATCTTCTGGCAACTTACGACATTGATTTGGATGCGAACGGGTGTTTGAAGTCAAGTCGACTCCTGAAGGAGGAAGAGACAGGCACCAATGTTTGGTACGCCTATGTCGAGACTAATCCCTCATCGCCGTGGTTCAATGATCAAACATACATCGACACTTTGAGCCCGGAGGCCATGTCGAGATTCATCGAAACCACTCATGAAGTCTACAAAGCCAAGATTGGCGACAACTTTGGGACTACTGTTCCTTGCATCTTCACAGATGAGCCTCAATTTGCTACCAAGACCCAACTCTCAAATTCAAAAGCTGCAGATGACATCTTCATGCCATGGACCACAGATATTGCTAAAACTTTCAAAAAGGAACACGGTGCTGATTTGATTGCTGAGCTCCCGCAGGTTGTTTGGAATCTTCCTGGAGGGAGACCCAGTCTGACTCGGTACCGGTATCATGATCACGTTTGCGAGAGGTTTGTCTCGGCTTTCATGGATCAACTTTCGACCTGGTGCCGAAAGAATAACATTATGCTCAATGGCCACATGATGGAAGAGCCATCGCTATACTCGCAAACAACAGCACTTGGGGAGGCTATGCGCTGCTACAGGAATCAAGAGATGCCTGGAATGGACTTGCTCGTGGACTGGGTGGAGTACAATACTGCGAAGCAGGCTTCCAGCGTTTCCCGCCAGAACGGCACACGTGGCACCATGAGTGAGATCTATGGAGTAACTCATTGGTACTTCACGTTCGAAGGCCATAAAGGATGCGGAGATTGGCAAGCTGCCCTCGGAATTACATTCAGAGTCCACCATCTCACATGGGTCAGCATGGCTGGCGAAGGAAAGAGAGATTATCCAGCCTGCATAGGATATCAGAGTCCTTGGTTCAAGGAGTATGGAATGATAGAAGATCACTTCGCTCGCGTGGGGGTTGCAATGACCAGGGGAAAAGCTGTAACGAGAGTTGGCGTTATTCACCCTATCGAAAGCTATGTAGGCTTGAAAACCTTTTATCGATTCATCTCTCACAGTTGGAACGAGGCTGACATCTCGAATTTCTAGTGGCTTGCATTTGGTCCGAATGGCAGCGGTGATGAGTTAGGTAGACGCGACCAGGCATTCGGAGATCTGACAAATTGGCTTCTCCATGGTCTCATCGACTTCGATTTCATCGCTGAAAGTCTCTTGCCAGGTCAAGTACCCGCTAAACAACAGGGCAAAAAACTCCAAGTTGGGCATTGCGAGTACGATGTTGTTGTCGTCCCAAATCTTTGTACAATCAGGTCGACCACTTTGAAGATCTTACGACACTTCACTAAGGCTGGCGGGAAAGTCATCATTGCTGGGAGCCACCCTGAATTTGTTGATGCCAAAATTCCGACTTCGAGCCCGACGATTGAACCCAGAGAAAATATCTTCTGGGGTCAGCAGAGTGTTCTCAACGCCTTGGATGAGTATCGCGAACTTCGAATTCTCACAGACCAAGGCAACCCAGCAGACAGGTTGTTATATCAGATGAGACAGGACGGTGATGAGCGATATGTCTTCATTTGCAACACCGACAGAAACTCGGCAGTCAACACCAGGGTTTACCTGAAGGGCAACTGGAAGGTCGAGAATCTGGACACTTTCATGGGAGGGGAGAGTTCTCTCCAAAGCCACAACAGTGATGGCTGGACTAAATTTTCACATCGATTTGAAGGATGCGCAAGTATTCTCTTGCGGCTCTCACCTTCAAAAAGCTCTGTGCCTGCTCTCACATTGCCAGCTACCCGTGTCATTCAAAGTTCTGTCAATGTTGATCTGCAAGGCATTCGACTCTCTGAACCGAATGTCCTCATGCTTGACTTCGCTGAGTTCAAATTGGACGACGAATCATGGTCTGAGACCACTGAAGTTCTTCGCATCGATAATGTCATCCGCAGTCGGCTGCAAATTCCACCGAAGGGATTCGCATGGAAACAACCTTGGGCTGTTCCGGCTTCAGAACGAGCGCCAAGAACGACTGTGACACTTCGGTTTCAATTCGAGTCCAAGTCCGACATCACTGACCTCACGATGCTTGCACTTGAGGATGCCTACCAAATGTCTATTCAGGTCAACAAGATCTCTATCGACACTTCGCACCCTAGCTCGACTTACTGGGTTGATGAAGCTATCAAAGTCGTCCCTGTACCGGCCGACACTATCACGACAGGCATCAACACGATTACACTGTCCTTTCCGTTTGGAATCCTCACAAACATTGAGCGAATATATCTCCTCGGCACTTTCGCGGTCAATATCTCCGATTCAAAAGCTTCCATATCCCCTCTTGACATGACGAGCTTAACATGGGGCGATATCACGACCCAAGGTCTCCCGTTCTACGTTGGCAATGTGATATATGATTGCAGCTTTTCTATTTCAGGCATCCCAGCGTCCTCAAATCCAACCGCAACTCTCTCGGTTCCCGAGTTTTCAAGCCCAGTACTAACGGTTCATGACACACTGACTTCCAAGAAACTTGGACGTATTGCTTTGCAGCCGCATACTATAGAACTGCCCAATAGCTCGGGAAAGCACGGTCTGATCACTATCACAGCCTTTGGGAATCGGTATAATGCGTTCGGGCATATTCATCTCAGAGATGGTATTACGAATCAGTGTTGGCCTGATATTTGGAGAAGTCCGTTTTGTTCCTCGTATGTTTCTTTCGCAAATTGCTGATGATGTATGTAGCCGGAGGGGATTGGTGGACTGACAACTACAACGTCAAACCGATCGGAGTACTCAAAAGCCCAGTCGTGTTGGTGGTCCAAGATTCCGCCAAGGAGCCTGTGGCGTCAAGCTCAGATGAGGGAGACGGCCCAGTGAGAAAAAAATCGGCTGAGTGGGTGATGATTCCCGGCCAATGATAGGGTTTGAAGGTGAGTGGTCAGCCTGTCTTCTCCTCTGCATATATATTGATATACGACTTCTGGTTTTTTAATCTCACGTTACTATCACACGTGGATTCCACCACGAGCTCCCCGCAATCCCATGCTGTATATTGAAAGGTGCTCAGCCTGGGCAGTCTATGATTCACAGCAGTCTGTGGGAATAATTCCTCTTCGGAAATGCTTTTTCTTAGTGAAAGGCATGATTCACGCCTTCAAATCGGTCCGATTCTCTCCAGTCTCTCAACATTCAATGGAGTGAATGATTCAACTGAGCTCCTTTCTATAAGAGTCTTCCTTTCGCCCATCTTCTTCCCATTTGCTTCCTTCATCTTTCACATCAAAACTTCGATCCATCTATTGGGCCCCTCTTCCAAATACATACTTGCCTTCCACTCGGACCATCTTATCAAGAACGTCTTATCAAAGATACGAACATTTCTCATCCATAAATATTTTACATCGACAAGATGGGTGAGTCTTCCTGGCTGTGCCCTTGTGGCTTTGTCAACTGTACCTCATGTAAGGGCACGGCTCACTTCCAAGCAGTAGGTTACTCCACTCCAAGCAGTGTATAGCATATGTTAACACGTCTGTGCAGAGTGGGCACATGAGCTCTTCCTCGAAGCAATTGGGGTTTTCTCGACAAGTCATTCAGGCCCAAGGCCACAGCAGCGGAGGCGCATCGGCTTCCTCATCGATGCAGATCACTGCATCAGGTAGCAGTGGCTTTTCGGGGGCTTCCGGAGCTATCCTGAACGTCCAAGGAGCTGGAGGCGGGGAAATTGAACAGTTCCTGGAACAGCAGGGCGAACAGATGGAAAACACGAACCGAGCTGTGATGGACTACAATCGCAAGGGCATTAAGGCGCAGCAGGACCAGAAGATTGAGAATATGGGCATAGATCAAGAGAAAGTCCATTTGCAGAAAGAAGCTGAGCTGAGACGCCAGGTTCACCAGCAAGAGCTCGATGCCCTGTATGAGGAGAAATGGGCGTTTGAAGAGAAAAGACGCGAAGAGAGAGACGATCTCCACGATAGAGAGAGAGCGGATACTGATCAACGCATGAGAGCGCGGCTGGAAGACGAAATTGCGCGCCTAGAGGATATCAAATCTTCAGACGATAATCGATACAACCGCTACAGAGAGGAGATGAGTCTCAATGAGATGAAGCTAGAAGAAGCTAGAGAGAGGCGTGCGGAGGAGAAAAGGCTCAGGGAGCTAAAGAGAAGAAATGAAAAGGATCGGAGAGCCAAAGAGGTAGGTCCATCCAACCAGTCGCGAGACAGAGTTATCTCGATATTCAGACAGATATCTTCTGTAGACCAGTGACGTTTCACGAGTTAAGGCGTCTCACCACAACCCCTTACCAATGGCGTTTGTGGCAAATATATCTAAGTTGCTGAGAATTTACATGGCAGTAATGAGATTCAGACTTAAGATGACTAGCTGTGCCACCAGTAAACTCTCCAGAGTTCGCTATCAGATTGCTAATGTTTGTTACAGCTTGAACTCGATGCTGAGAGGCGAGCAAGCGACCGCACTAAGAAGCAGGCTCTGAAGGAGCAAAAAGAGAACGAGCGGAAGGAGCGCGAGATCAAGGCACAGCGCGACCATGACGACCGAAAGAAAGCTCTACAAGAAGAGTCCGCGGCGAAGCGAGCTGCCTTGAAAGATAAGCATGCCGACGATATCGATGACTTAGAGCATGAGATCTTGGAGCACACGGTCAAGAAGAGGGACCACCTTGCGGTGTTAGAAAAGCAACGTCAAAAGGGACATCTTTTGAATCAAAAGCAAACAGAAGAGACTTTGCGAAGGATAAGGGAGGAGGCAGAAGACAACACAGACTCCTATGTAGAGGCACGTGCAAGACGGGAGAAGCGGACAGAGCGGCAACAGGTTAAGGCGGGCTACCGCCAGAAGCTACTTGAAACTAGGGATATAGAAGCAGACGTTAAGCTTGGGCACATCCTAGGTGAGACCGAGGATGCCCTCGATGCCGATAGTGATCGTCGAGCCACTGCAAGAGATGCACGAAGGGACAACCTAAAGAAAGCCATTGGAAGACCTGATGAGAGTAGGATGATCGAGGCTCGCTCTGATAGTCTTGACAACAGGACACAAGAGGTATGTATCTGACCTTCCCGTACCCCATGCCCCCAATTTCGTTAATCCTGAAAATACCTCATATTGAAACGCATTTTGAAGCCGATAGCTGACAAACGTAGTTGTTGAGAAAGGAGGGGAAACAGCAAGATAGGGATCGTGCTCGACGACAGGAAAAGGAACAAGAGAAGAGAGACAGGCAGGCCGCTGAAGACCGAAAAAAGGAAGAGCAGCGTCGTGAGCAAGAAGAGCAACGACAACAGGCTCATGAGAAAGCAAAAGCAAGGGAGGCGGAGAAGGAAAGGGAGAGAGAGGAGGAAAGAGCCCGAGAAGACGCCCAACGTCAAAAAGCCCGTGAGGAGGCAGGTGCCAAGAAGCAGGCGAGAGAAGAAGAGAGGAAGAAAGAGAAAGATCGCCAGCGGCGGGATCAGGTCGAGGCTATAAGGAAGGAAGAGGCCGAAAAGAAGGCGTTGGCAAAGGCCAAGGAAGAGGAGAAAAAGGCGGCGGAAAGAGCCAAAGCGGAGCAGAAAAAACTTGAAGCAGAAGAGAAAAGGAGGAAAGAGAAAGAGAAAGCTGACGAGACCAAGAGGTTGAAGGAGGCTGCATCTAAACCAAAGACATTATCCACGCCTGCAACATCGAAAACCGACTCTGATAAGCGAGCTGCGGTGGAGAAAGCTGCTCTGGCAAAAAATATGCGGAAGGAACAAGAGGCGGAATGGAAGGGCTCTTCAAGCAAGCATGTTCCTGCTGTGGCTTCGCCCTCCAAACAACTCCCGGCTCCTTCAAGGCCACCTCCTGACTACACGACCTTGGCTCCGCCCAAGCCGTGTGCCGACGAGAAAGCGGCAATTGCAAGGAAAGAGGCACAGCATGAGAAAGTGCATTCAAGCTCGGACAAGTGCAGGCATGGAAAGAGATACAAAGACTGCGATAAATGTAGGAAGAGATGAAATTGTTGAATCGCAGTTCTCTAGATCCCGTGCTGACCTCGTGAGTCGATCTCATTGCCAATTTGGCACATCTTGACTCTGGTTGCAACAAGTGGGAAGATATGAAGAGTAATCTTACCTGATACATGTAGATATTCCGGAAACTTAGAACGCCGTGCTTATGCGAAGTTGGGGAAGGTAAATAGCTGCGCAATGGAATGTTGAGTTAATCCCACGTGATAAGTTATCATGTTAGAGTTTGCGTGGGCTAAGCTGAGCTCGTTGATGATTCAAAGTCAGGCTTTCAAAAGCATTTCCTGAGGCTTCCTCTTCAGATACTTGTCATTCGCCGGTTGCATTCGTGTAGCTTGATCGGTCTCGACGCCCCCAGTGCGAAGTCCCTTAAGGCGCAGTCGCCTGTCTGACGGTTTTACAAGCAATTCCACGTGTTCACTGAGGTCATTATGTATCTGATCTTCAATCTTCAGCCTGATTACCACGACCCTGCTCAGCCCTCTGCCCTGTCAGCATCCCAACACCCTCGCAAATAAAGGCCTCATTCTAGGAGGTTAGCTAAGAGATACGGCAAAGGCGAGGCAACCGTCACGTTATTTTCCGTGATTTTTATCCTGTTATTCTTATTGATCGTTGGAAAGCCTGAAGCCTCGTCGTAAGTTTATATTCTAATAATGGGTGAATAGGCCACCACCTTTGGAGGGCTGCTGATGCAGAGTAATACCACTCCGAATCATGTGGCTTCACCGGACAGGAGATATTATCAGAATTTCAATATCTGCAGCGGCAAGTTAGTCTCGCTTTTATGGATAAATATCTTAACATACTAAATGTCCCAGGGAATAGCTTGTCGAGTGAGTTTTAGCAACGACTAATATGGATGAGTGGCAATGTGCATGGCATTGACTGACGGCTGTCTATGGTAGCGGACTAGCTGAAAGATTGTGACGATAACCACTCACTCTGCGCGTCTACTCGTGCGGTCTCATTACCTAAACGATTGATACTAGTTGAGGATTGAGAAAACCCACCCGATCAAGTCCGTCTAATCTTGACGACAGGAATGGAAGGCTTATATGCCGCGCTCAGCTATTGTTGGGGATCAGCTGAAACGGAAAGAAATAAACAATCAAAGTGATCATTTCTTGCTCCGACCTTTGGTTAAATCTTTTAACTGAGACAATGGGAGTTGGAAGAGTCTAAACAAAATGGCAATTCAAGACGCAAAGGACGTCAATTAATAGAACATCTATCATGCCATTGCATGAATAGAGGAGGATGAAATGGTGAATGTTAAAAACCCCTAGGCGGGGTCGCTGCCGCGACAACGAATGGCCCAGCTGCACCTCGGTAATAATCATGTTCTACGACTGGAATGTCTGCTCTTCCCAACCCTATATCTCATGTAAGCAGCGCCGCTCTTGCTCAGGCCAATCTCAGGCCAAGCTCATCTTCGGCTTAGGTCTGCTCACTCCCCTATTACGCAACGCGGCGCAGCAACCTCACCAGAAATCATCAGCTTTTAGAAGAGGGGACCGAAAAGGCCCTTCTTCCCTAGCTAGGTATCCCAAACATTTATCCTGTCTAATCTAAAATTTGCCTTTGCTTCTTTCCTCTCTAAGCCTTCACGAAGGGACTCTTACAGAAGTGGTATGGCTATGTGCCTATCGTAGCGGGACCCGTACCTTAATCTGATTACTCCGTTGAATGCAAAGAAGCACGCAGACTCACACTAGGACTTTTTATGGCATTTCCATTTCCGTCTCTGAACCTAAGCTGCTGCGACTTAAGCTTGAGCTATATGCGAGCAAGCTAAAGCCGAAGGTGAGCATTTCTAAGTACGGCCTAAACACACGCTTAGAAAGGCTTAGCATGCATAAAAGAGCTATTCTAGTATACGGAGGTTCCGAGGACTCGTTTTGGCTACCTTGAGGCCCTGTTACACTTTCTTCGTCTTGTCTCCTCAGGACGCAGGTCTCATTATAGCTCGCATTAGGATTCCCTAAGTATGCTCCACTTAACGAGCTCATCAGGCTTAAAGCCTTCCATCCACCACTCGAAGTCTTCTACAAAGGCCTCTATCGCCATTGCAGCTCTCTCATAGCCCTGCAGCCACGTCCCTCATAGTAGAAGTACAGCCGACGTCGTTGACAGAGGATGAGCTCCTTGAATTGGACGAGTATATCACTAAGACCGAGGCTTCCCTGCTCCGTGGATTTTCTGTCGCCTCTTCAGAGCAACATACTAGCATGTGAGTTTGTGCCAGAACTTGACATCGAGGCCACTAAGCACTGAACCTTGGAGGGGTGGGTAGACCCAGATATCTAAAGGACGGTTATCCTTTCAATCTCACGGAAGGCACGTTACCTTAGAAAAAGTGAATCTCCTATCTTGTGAGACTCTGGGCAAGCATGCTTCGTGGCCCGACTGATGGATTTTAGCCAGATTCGGCACATGCGAGGGCAATTCACTCCATAAGCTGAGGAGATGGATTGTGAAGGCGGTTGCTAGGCCTGGGTAGTGTTTTTTTGTCTAAGCATTTGATGCCTCTCCTATGTTAGATGATTGGGAGCTTGGTTCTCGGAGCTAACTATCAGGCGTGATGATTGACGGACCTGCAGGTGGTTCTGGACAGTACCCCCTTACGGATGTAAGGCTTTATTTTGAGAAGTAATCATTATGACCGCTAAAGCTTTGCTTAAGTGACTGCGGGCTGGCACGCCGCTTTCGTGTTAGACAACGGCATGCCTTGGGTGAACTTCAGGAAGTATCGATAGAAGATTTGGATTTGTATAAGGTGTCTATTATTGATGGAGTTAGAGAGCAGAGTCCTGCCAGAATACTACACGACGACCTCCAATAATGCAGTCTTAACTATCGGCGATGTAAAGAGAAAGCTTATCCCCTAACACTAAGCATATTGGATTACTGATTAGGGGAAGTGTCCAGTCAAATGAGTCAAATGATTACTGGAACCGTTATAGATAATTTTCATAGATATCCAGAACAAATAAAATTCGACTTAAGAAGCAAGAACAATATGCTAAGTCAAAAAAAATGTAGCGAGTGACAAAAGGCAACGCAGCAAAAAACCTTCCAGTGTCCGCTTGTCTTCTAATACCCTCCATACGCCACAGGTAATTGCAGATCGTTTCTTCGCAGCTCTCGAAGAAATATGCCTATGCCCATAACTACTCTAGAGTGACAAAACGAAAGGGCATGCCGCACTGTCGGGGTCCGTATTTGTAAGCGAGACGTCTAGGGTTGTTCCAGTATCCCCAGTGACTGCAGAACCCCCAACTCCTCCTCCACCATTACAGTCGATAACGATTTCTGAAATGGCGTTGGCCCAATCTATCAAGGAGAAATGGGTGTTTTTGTTTGCGAAAAGAACAAAATTGTTTCCAATACAAGATGTTGCTGTTCCGAACGTAGCTTGTCTAGTAGTTGAGTCATCGAGCGACACTGAGTTGGGGTCAGGAAATGGCGGATCGAAGTTGTTATTGCTAATAAGGTCGACTAGCCCGCTAACATCGGAATTTGATGCAAAAGGCTCGCCATTACAGTCCGGTGAAAAAATGGCGACACCACCTAGCGCTGGTAGGTAGAACGTAGTGAGGGCAAGTAGGATAGCCGAGGCATGCATATTGCACTAGGAGCCGAGAGAGTTCGAAGTGGAAATGGTAAGAGATTTTAAAATAGGAATAAGAGAGGCCTGAGGCTTTGAAATTGGTGAGAGGTTTTGGAGATGCGAGAACCTTAAGAAACTGAAGATGATTTTGGAGAAAGTGCAGGAAATCTAGGTGGATGCAAGAAACTTAAGAAACTGAAGATGGCTTTGGAGAAAGTGCAGGAAATCTAGGTGGATACGGAGTCTAATATACTATTCACAATTCGGCACTCCTCATAAATCGACACTCCTCATAAATCGGCACTCCTCATAAACTTGCACTCCTGAATCTGCCCTGCCTATAGCGGCCGCGTCTAGCCTGATCCGGCACTGCCAGGTGGCGCAGGCGTGTTTTCTGACATTTATTACCCGTCAACAAACGTCTTACTCATCTAGAGTATTAATAAACGTTAAATCGAGGTTGTCGCGACGCTACATTGCTAGGGTTACCAGTCAACAATATAATTCTTACGTATGAAAATCCCATGCTGCTTTTCATTATCCTTCTTAGCATACCCACTTATTTGGATGCTTATCACTATAATAGAGTCATTCTTAGAACGTATCCAGGTCAGATTCTTGAGCGGTTTCCACAATAGAAAGATTATCTAAGGACTTAGGCGCGGAGCTTGTCGATAAGTTACTCGGGATCTGGCCCATGTGTCTGCCTCTTCCGTCCAGCTACATAGAGACACAGTAACACAGCTCGCTGGCAGTGCTTACGTCCCATTAAATAAACCCTAATACAATGAGCAATAAGCTTAAATATGCAGCCGATTAGCTTATGACGAAACCCCGCACCCTGCAGAGGGACCTCAAGTGAAGATATCAATGCCTATCTGCACATTTAATTTTTGGTTCCCATCACTAGTTATATAGGATGAGATATTTGGTCTTATGAGGTTCCACGTAACATGACAAGCTCCCACGTACCCTCAATTCCAGGCCGAGCTAAAAGTCGTCTGTGTAGAGAGAGTAGACGAAAAACACAGCCGGCGTTTTTGCCGTATGCAAATTATATAATTAATAGCTCCAATTTCTGTTCCGCTTCCCGTAGGAATTTCCAAACATATCAATAGCATTCTTTCTGTTTTCAAAGATTATGCCGTCAACCGCCAATCGGACCGGACAACTTATAAATAGGACATCGTATTCTCCCCTCCCTCCGTCTGTAACCAAACCTTCGTCAAAGCACCTTGGCCCTTTACCTTCCATTGGCAAGACAACGGCGAGGGAAAAAAAAGCATAGATAAATTTTAGTATTAGGAGATCTAAAGCAAATCGTGGTGAATTGAGTGCTACCGAAATCAATATTATTTGAAATTTCCCTATAGGCATTAAAGAGACGTTATTGAATAAGGCCAAACCCACTTAACCTTACAGGAATATAGTGTTGGAATATTATGAAGGCCTTAGGCCCTGTAGTAGGCTACAGCGATTGAGTCACAGGCCCTATAAATACGGGCTCCATATCCACTGTAAATAGTCAGTCAATTCAGTCGGTTGCATCTGAAATCCCAACATATAGATTCAAAAAAGGTTCTAAAGGGATCCTTGTCAGAGCCAAAATAGGATCCATCCTTAGACACAAGTCTAGGAAAGTATACCCGAGCTCAAAGGAGCCAAAACGAGCCACTTGGGTACTAAAATGGGTCTCCTTATACATGCTTAGGCTGAATCTGCCGTGTGCTTAGGCCGTACTCCGGGATGCTCACCTTCGGCTTAAACTTGCTCACCAATAGCTCAGGCTAGAGCAGCGACTGCTCAGACCCAAAGACGGAAATGCAAAATGACATGAAAACATTCCCATGTGAGATGAGCTGTTCCGTTACTACCACGAGACATTCTTTTGAGGATCGCCTGCGAGGCATTCTCATACAAGACTTACCGAAGACATTTCGCGAGTCCATCGAAGTATGTCGCCAGCTCAAAATCAAGTATCTTTGGATAGACTCTCTGTGCACATATCCTGATCGATCCTGAACCAAACACCGCAGAAACCTGCCGTATTTATTTTGACACTTTGAAGAGTTAAATCGGGATCTCTTTCGGAGCATGGGGAACCTTTCGCCCGCGAGTATAGTATTGGCTAGCATTACTTTCATCATACTTTGAAGGTTTATTCTTACCTGACTCTTAATAAAATACTACTACTAACGGGGTGTCCGTTCCTACAATGCAGCCGATATCCTAAGACATTAAGTGGTCAGGTTTATTATTGTATCAGATCGTTTTGTGTTTTCAGGTAGCAATCTGTGTCCAGCTGAATTACGCTCTTAGACTTGGCGTGCCTAATCAAGAAGTTTATGCTCCCTGTTCTTAAAGTGGGAATCCATCAATACATAGCTTTCTACTTTCATATAATACTACCCCTTTGCGTAATCTTGCCAGAATCCCGTCTCAACGGCCACGTATCCTTGTTTTAAAACTGCGCAAATTTCGCATCTTGCAGGTATTACAAACAGGGCGGAAAAGCTAATGCAGAGTTCCAGCGCAGCATTAGCTTAAGGAGCATCGTCATAAGTCTAAAGAGCAGAGTTGGCAAAGGGTATAGTGGTTGAATAACTGTAGGTAAGTTGTAGGTCGGTAGCGGTTAACGCAGGCCAGCGGCGAGTGAATAGCAGGTGAGCGGATGAGCAGCCGGGTGAGCGGCGGGTAAGCCAAGGGTGAGTAGTGGGTGAGCCACAGGTGAGTAATGGGTGAGTAGCGGGTCAGTTAGTGGGTAAGCAGCGGGCGAGCCTAGGATTGCAGCGGAGGCGCAGCAGACGGGGAAGTGGGCGAGGGCGACAAAAATCTCATCCTTCGTGGAGTCTAATAGGGCTCCGGATGGAATGCGATGCTCGCTTCAAGCTTGTATGTCGACCCAAAAGGGCTCTAAACATTCTATTCAGGCCGTAGAGCCTAAAAGGGCTCTTTATACAGGATTAAATGCTCGCTTTAAGCTTCGGTGTCGACCCAAAAGTGCTCCAAAAACCCTCTTTCGGCCGTAGATACTATATTAAAATAGCCTATCTCTTTAATTCTATTCCCACCAAAACCTAAGATTCTACAACTTCTGCAGCAACTTCACCTGGACACGGTTTATAGTAGAAAACCCCATGACCTGAGCGTTTCTCCAGCTGTATCCGAATTCATTCCGAAACCATATGCCATGGGTCAAGTAGGCACTCTCTCTTGAGGAAAGAAAAATCGTGCGGCGGATATTGGTATTTTTCGACCGCTGCCCATTTGACACGTTTTCCATATGTCGACGGCTTTCAACAGGCGTTGATATAACTTTTTATGGCATAGAAAATCATTCATTTCACATAAAAGTCTTCAACTTCTTCCGTTCCGGCTTCAATCCTTTCGACCGCTTGCGCACACATGACGGCCGGAACTTTGGCCTCTCCAATGAGCACATGATGCTCTCCAACCTTTCGAAGAATCAATGTAACCGTGTAGCCTTGCAAGACACAAACATTATCCCCTAGTCGAACGTCCTCGGGCCCGACGCCATAGGTGATTCTGTCAAAGGTGTCAAAATCAATTATCAGCTCGGAGCTGTTCGCGAGAGCTTCATCCTCTGCACATGAGAACACTCGCCGCCCCCAATGCGCAGGCACGTAAAGCGCGCGAGAAAAGCGCTACTCCGGCGGGAGTGTTCTTTTGAAATCGTACAGACATGCAATGTGAGCCGCCATGCCTTGAACCGAGAGATATTCTTCGTCATCGCCGTAGGGGTGGAATGCCTGGATGAAGTAGCCGATTGATTTATGTGTTAAAGGGACCCGAAACTGTTTCCACACTGCTCGGAGATGTGTGAGGAAGTCGGCGACTTCGGATGCATCGAATCGGTAGTGGAAGTTGAAGCGCTGTGCTCGTGTGACTTCTTCTCTCGTCATTGATGCTGGGAGGAGTGGTGGCGCTAGATCTTTGATGAAGTAGCATGTTTTTCCTTTGACATCTAGCGTTTTTCCGTGGTCGAGAAAATTGTAGAAGAGTGGGAGCTTACCGCCTGCTCCAAAGTCGGAACGTGTCAGTGAGTTGATTGTTAGATGCAGAAGGGTTTTGTCATGGGCGGGTTGTATCGATTGCGGTATCCATGTCCACAATGGCAGAGCTTGGTCTTCAACTGTCCCTTTTGGGCCCATGAGAATATCTAGCGTTTGAAACTTCTCGATCAGGACATCGTTCATTTGTACAAAAAAGCCAACCAACGACTTTGAGTAATCCACAGGGGCCATATCTCTAAGTTCCGGTGGGAAGCAGCCGAAATACCCAAATATTCTGTCCCTTGGATCGGTTGCATTGTTCTCACACATCGTGTATCGCCATTCAAGATCCATATAATGGTCATCCTTTGCACTCTTGGCGTTTGGGAGCCTATCAAGACAGATTCGGAAGATGATCGTATCTTGAAGAGTTGGAAACTGCTCGGTATTGGTTGACATGGTATCGATCATCTCACATACTTTTGAGGTGAAATTCTCCAGTGCCTCATATGCCGTAGTACAGGCTCCGTATTTGATGTATATGTTGTCGGAATACATAATCTCTTGCACGATCCATGTTCTTTTCTAATATGGGATTTCCATAAAAAGAATTGGCGATTTCTTGAGAAGCCATGCAACTTCACCCTTGTCAACCATGTCCTGTTTGAACTTTTCTTCCATCTCAGATCTCAAATCGGCATTGGCGCTGAACCAGCATTGAGCCGCGGCAAGGTATGCCTCGACATCCGGTTCAAAATCGTGATTCGTATCACAGAGCCAGATGAATGTTGACGAAGCCTGAGAATAATGTTTCCCATCTTCGAGACCTGGACATTTCGTTCCGGAATGTCGGCTTGATTGATGGCCAAAGCATCGATCCAAACGACCACATCTTTGTCCTGCAGCCGGAGCTGTGAAAGTGTGGCATAGAGATTGCGTGTGACGTGCCACTCAGTGTTGTTGAGGATAATTGATTTGGAATCCTCTTGCGATCCCCAGACGTAAGAGAGCGCCCAATAATGCGGAATCTCCTTCTGGCTCACGGTGGATAGGGAGCAGGAGATGGTGTCTTCGTTGTTCCCGGCATGGATGGTCACGAATCTGATTCCGTCTTCTCGAATCGGAGAATACACGATTTTTGCAAGTCACTGTAAATATCCTAGAAACTGAACAGTCACCGAAGCTCACCCCCAGAGCATGTTGTATCATGTTTCGGCGATAAGATGGCCTGCACAGGGTCTCAGCGCTTCCCCAAAATTCAGGGGCTGTGGAACAAGCTTTCCGGTTTTCCGGTTTTCCTTCCAGTCACGCTTTTCACACAGCACAGCCTCAATCTTTTCGCATCTCACGATTTAACCTTACAACATCTCCGTCTGCCATCTCGACTACGTTGTAATTAAAGAGAAGTGCAGCCTTTCTGTCTCGTGCGACCTCGCTCCTTCCAAGCCTAGATCCATTGGTTCTGGCCGCGTCTTAAGCCGTGGGCTGAGCTCCGCCCCCAGAATGCGAAATTGCGCGACAGACTATTGGATATCGAGGCTGGGATAGAAATAGGCTGCATTTCTTTGTGCCAGCTCATGCGACAAGGCTGAATTGGTGTGTCTGCAGCAGCGCAAGTTCTTTTGCGAAACATCGTGCGCTGTCGCCTTGAGCTGAGTGGCTGACTCTTATCCTGCAGATATCTCACGCTCACGGTACTTAACTGCGGCCTGTCCGGTGGACGATTCGAAGTCTTGCGGTTGATGCGAAGATCATCTTACAATGCTGGTACTGACTTCCCCTTAGGGGTGCATTCGCCCAAACAGCCACGAGCTGTGGTGGGGCATGTGGTTCAAACTGATGCTTTCCTTGAAGCTGAGAGAGAGGTGATACCCGGCATGTCAGCTTGATGTGGCGTTCACAGGAAGCTTTGATACGCCCACCAAACGCCATCTCAAGGGCGGAGCTTCGTCTCGCGGCACAAGCTGACCGTATTCGTCCGACTTCTCCTGTGCTCCCTTCCGTTGCTTAAAATTGTCTCGCACGATGGAGGGGTAGTTTGTTGTCTGTTTGGGAAATTAGCTGAGGCTGAGCTGCAGCTGATATATATGGCACTTCCCCTACTGCTTCTGCCGGTGAATCTGCACAGCCTGACTGTTCCTCTGGTGAGGTGTGGCTACAGTACATTAACAACACATTTCCACAAACTTTGTCGTGAAGAGATCCGGTGTTCAACTTCACACAATACCGAATCGCAAGCACTTCACCGTCGATATTCGCGATCATGGTCAATGCTCCAAGCGGCCGGCCCCCGCCGAGTGGTATCCCTGAGGGGTGGAAAGCGCATTGGAACGGTGAATATCAAGCATGGTAAGACTCTTGCTGCTAGAAAGTCATGGAGCTTTACTAACAATTATCTACCAGGTTCTACGAAAATATCTACACCGAGGATACAGTATGGGAGATGCCAAAGGAGCCAGCATATGCACCGGGGCACAAGAAACCTGCTCCTCCAGGGCCCCCGCCCGGATACCGAGGACCACCAACGTCTGCCGCTGTTGATCCCACAGCGTTAGCTGCTTCCATGGCTGGTGTCTCTATCTCTGATATGAATGTTTATTCGCAGCCTCCGCACAATCCAAACGCCCCACAGGGATACGGAGCTCCTCAACATGCCCAACCTCCAGCTGCCAGAGCTCAACAACCGCCGCCACCTCAGGCACAACAGCCTCCATACGGAAGTGCTCCTCAACCCAAGTATCCTCCAACTTCCGGTCCACCAGGTTCTCAGCCTCCCCAACCGGCCTACGGCACGGCGCCACCCGCAGCTGGTTCCCGACAACCACCTGGACCTCCTCGACAACCCGGATATCCTCCTACATCTCAGCAGCCTGGGCATCCACCTCCAACACGGCAACCAGGATACCCGCCCACGTCTCAACCGGCATATGGCTCTGCACCTCAAGCACCATATAATCCGAACGCACCACCGACCAGTGGTCCCCCAGGATCTCATCCTCAGTACTCAACCCCACCACCCGGCACTAGGCCTCAACCACCCAGAAGTCCCGCTGGTACTTCAGCTGCTGGGATTGCCGCAGCAGCAGGACTCGCTGGAGCAGCTGGAGCCGCCGTTGGAGCCGCCGCCGCTTCAGGAACACGAAGCTACCCCGGGGGTCAAGCCTATCCTCCCCAGCACAGTCCTCAGCACCAACCCGGCCAACCTCCCTACGGACAACCTGCATACGGACAGCCCGCGTACCCAGGACAACAATATCCGCCACAGCACAATCCGGCATATCCAGGACAGCCTCAATACCCACCACAGCCAGGCTACTCTCCCTATCCCCCTCAGCCAGCGTATGGCCAACCTGCATATGGACAGTCACCTCTTCCCTCTCCACCCGTTCAACCTGAGCCTCCCCAACAGAAAGGTCTCATGGGCATGCTGGGTAAACTGAGCCCTAGTCCTAGCGGCGCCGCACCAGCTAAAACTGGCCATGGCGGCGCACTTCTCGGTGCCGCAGGCGGTCTGCTAGCTGGCGGCTTGCTCGCACATGAATGGAAAGAGCACGAGCATCGTGAACACGAGCATGAGCGCGACCGCTACGAAGCTAAGGAATACGAGCAAGAGCAGCGTGACCACAATCGGCACCACAGCGGAGCCGTGGCTGGAGGCGCTGGTTTCCTCGGCGGTGCTGCAGGTGGTAGTTTGCTGAGCGGTGGTGAATGGTTTGGAGGACCGAGAGAGACAGTGACTGTTGAGAATAATTATGTGACGAATGATTATGTCACTGACAACGTCGTGGTTGAGGATAACACTTATGTGAGCGACAATGTGGTTGTGGATGATAATACGTATGTGCAGGACAACACCTATGTTGAGAACGACACGTTCGTTGAGAATGATACCTACGTCCAAGACGACACCTATGTTCAAGATGACACCTACGTTCAAGACGACACCTACGTTCAAGACGACACCTACGTTCAGGACGACACCTACGTTCAAACCGACACGTTCGCTGAAACAGATACATATACCCAGGACGACAGCTACACCCAAGACGACACTTACGAGGAGACAGACACTTATGAGGAAACTGATGTTTCGTGGAATTGATAGGGGTTGGTAGGCAAGCGACTGGGAGCGCGAGGGCCGGGTTCATTTATGCTCACTTTCGATGTTATCAGAGCGATATCAGACAGTTGATCACGCAATATCATGGATTTTCTGCTACCCTGCTCCTCTGATCTTATGAAAGTGACGAGAGACTTCAGTGAAGCTATTGGCTATCCCTAGTAGTCTTTCACAATTGCCTATTATCTGCATGCTTACCATGGGTAGTAATCCACACTAGAGTCGACATCATATCGTTAGCACTAGAACAGAACTCCAGTGGTGGCACACAATCGAGAAGTCAGCCGCAGAATTTGTTCCAAAGGGATCTATTCGACAATGTGGTCAGGGCGGTCACAGATTTTATCACCATCGAGCGTTCCAGACATCTTAGTACTGTAATCCTTCATACAATCATAATTGTACTGCACCTTCACAAAGGAGATGCGTCGGCTTCCGCAGAGGTACCTTGCCGTCTCGTTAACATCTTCACGCCGCTGATAGGTTATGTGTGGCCGCCGGGGGAGGGGGTTCTTGCTCTGGACAACGCCAGACTGGATATATCCGGTGGGTAGAGTTTCCAAACACGAATTCGACCTACCAATCGGCGTTCTTACATTGTTTGAGTTCTCTCCTGGCTTCTGGTTCACCAAAGCGGCCGAGTGGCGTTTGGTTTCTCCTCTAGGATGTCACAGGTGCCAAGGGGGACTGTGAAGTGCTGTGGCCGCTGGAATTCCTACGACTCACTGGGATTTCAAGATTTCTTTGCGTTGCTGAGAGGCCGGGAAGAATGGGGAGCTTTGGTATCTTCGACATCAAAACACTTGTGCGTAATAGAGTGATAGAGTGGTAGCAGCTTGGCAATGATTAGATAAACCAAGCATTCACACTCACATTCAATCAACATTCACACTTTCAATCTTTACCAATAGTTGCGCTCTTCATTGTTCTTGACAGTTGTTACAGTGCTTGACCAACAACAAAAATTGAGAGGACTTCACAATCTATATTCAACGGAACAAAAATTCTGAAGTCCAATAACGAGAACACTCGAAGCCACTACGAGATAAACAAAATGTACGAATCCGAATGGTCCTGATCCACAGAGACGATTCTGAGTCCTTCACGGCCAACCACCTGCCAGAGCAGATTCCCAGAACGAAGCTGTCAATACACGACCCGGAACAGCGTCAAAGAATCGCCACAACCATCCTCTACAAGCGCTTCTGATCAAACCCGAATAAAACACTCCAAGAAGAATAGTCAGCTCCCAGCGCAGAAGCTGGGCGAAGGAGCCATCGAAGTAACTCCATTTCCACGACCAACCCTATCAACGAGAGCTTTATCCTCAACCACAACCACAACCTCAGCCGCTTCCTCTTCCGCATCCAGCACTAGTAGCATATCCAGCAAATTCAAATCCTTCCTTCCACGCTCCACATCACCAAGCAAAAGCTCTTCTTCGTCCACTTCGTCCATCAAATCCTCGAACTCCTCCATTCATACATCATCTTCCAGAAAAGGAAAATGCGATACCTACAAGAAAAAGCCGAAAGGGGCGGGGGATGTGAAGTGTGACAAATGCGTGGCGAGAACAGCGCTTAATTTGTTGTTATGGCATAGCAAGAAAGGTGTTGAGCTTCCGGGTCATGTGTTGAGGTGGGATGGAGATGCGTGGGTAGTTCTTTTTAGAGATCCAGGCGCGAAGAAGAAAAAGTGGCAGGGAGGTGTGATTAAGCTGCCGCTGGGCGGAGGGGGGATGATCTTAGCGGCTATGGTAGCGGGAGTGATGTCCAGGCTTGTAGACTGGAGGCGAAGAACCATATGGGCAATGTGATGTATGAAGTGTTGTGATATGTAAAATATGCGGTATGCGTTAGAACCAAGAGCATGGCCTTTCACCTTGGGTTTTCTCCCACTACTTATTATTGAGTCGAAGCTCCTAGACCCCGTCGGAGACTCCCAGTGACAGAGTCTTCCCTTCCCCAAGCCATCGTCCTTGGTCTCACTATCAGCAAAACACAGGACGCTATATTGACCTAAAAAGCTGCGGTCGTTGAGAGCATCTTGGATTGTCTTCCCATCTGACTTAGAACAGACCTTACTGGCGGCCCGGGTATGATGTGACTCAGCGGGCGAGCGAGCTGGACTTGAGATTTCTGCATTCGAGAACCAAGTCGTATTATGTATTTTCCCAATGTGAAAGAGAGATTTTCAGACATTGTACAATCGTGACCACCCCTCCCATTTGATTTTTCACGTTGACTCCAAGTCATGTATGGCTTGAAGCATTGCAGGCTCGTCCGTTGATTCAAAATTCTTGAAGTCCGAGTCTTTCGCCTCGCAAGGCTATTCTAGCTCTATCATTTCAGTCCAGTGCACCTCCACTTTTTCTTTTGGGTCGTGGATTTTGCGCTACTTCAGCAAGTATCCGTGATTTACGGTGTGGGTAGACTTCCGCCTTCAGCTCATGTTCAAAATATTCAAAATATTCTCCGCCCTTTGTCTTTGGCGACAGTGGCTTATGTGAGATTCGGTAAAGGAGCACGTGGGAGTCCTTTCGTCTATTCCGTTTGGCTTTATTCTGAGCATGAATAGCGTAAGAGCCTGTAATGTGTAGGCCGCATTGTTCCCAGCTAGATGCAAGTGTTGGTATGGAATCATGAGATGCATTAGCAATTTGTACAAAGGAAAGGATCGACCGAAACGTTGTAAGCGACATCGAAGGTGTCGAGGACATCCTGAATTTGTTTGATGGTTTGGATGTTGAACCCAATCCCCGAAAGCCCGACGTCCGAATTAAGATCATGACCAACGTAAATAATCTTTCTGTACTTCTTGGCCGCTTCAGAACAAGGATAGCTCTCCGTAGGTGGTTTGACTTCTGTGCCTGTTTCCGCGATGTGCTGGACTATTGCTGCTTGGTCATCCTCGACAAAGAAGATCTGGATGAGGAAAGCAACAATGTCTATGCGCTCGATAGACTGGGGTTTGTAATCGAAATGAAATCGCTGATCTATGGGGTTGATCCGTTTCTTATCCACACAGACCTATTTATACGATATTATATCGTCTCTTCCTGACAATATATCGCGAGTATCAAGAATTGAGATCCCAATTTCCGTGATCCTTGTCCTGCCGGCCGCAAATTCGCCTTCGAGGCCGAGAGCAATGAATATAACGTCTATTTCCAGATAGTTTTCAACTTTTCTACTGAAAAATGGTGGCCTGGGGACAGGCGGTTCCCTCCTTGGACGTTAAAATACTGGCGCTCTTCGCGGGCCGTTAGGACTTCTTTGCTTGGTAGATTGAGGAGTTCTCGTTCGCGGCGCTTTCGCCGTTGATCTGGGGATAGATAGGGCATTCTGATGATGACTGTGGTGCTTGGTGAGAAGATAGGTAGTATCAGCGTCTTGCGGTGCAATATATTTGGTGTGACGACTCTAAAGCTACGTAGGCGTTCTGCTGAAGGAAAAGAGTATCGAAGAATTCCAGATACCGAAGAGCCAAGGCTACATATATACCGCACTAGTTTTATTTAGTGGCGATTTCCAGTTCACTTTCGAATAGCTACATTTGGTACGCTTGCGGGAGCTAGGGCTTCCTAATCAGGATTGATTATGTACGGACGCTAATAAGGAGGGACCTTGAACCGAAGCGATGGCACTAATTTCCTTTCTATTAGTAATCTCAATCACATAATGAGTGGCTTTATAAATGTGAATTAATCGACTAAACGACTTTTAACAAAATCTCAAGCCCCCGAATAGTCACCTTCCTCTTTGACATGAATTGAAAAGGGGGAGTGGAGAAAGCAGGGGTCTTAAGCGAGAGGCGTTGCTGTGGGGAAAGCTTCAGCTGATCACAAACAAAGGAACCCCTCTTCCAGCCTCGACCTCTCGTTCACCCACTCACCTTTGTACCTAAAAATCCAACCCGCAATACCATCACGGCACCTGCAAAACCACCATACTACAACAATCACAACCATGGCCGAAATTGATCGCTCAGACGTCATCGAAGAGACACCCATCACTCCCGTCCGCCCCGCAAGCCATGTTCGACAGAATTCCCTCGAGAAGCACCTCCAGCACCGACCTGATCCGAAGGAGCTGAAGGATCGCCACATCTTGCTTGATACAACTGCTGCTCCGTAAGCATTTTCCGTGAAGAATGCTGTTGGGAAAGCTGGTAAAGAATCGAAGTGGGCTGACCCGGGGTAACCCAACAGAGCACTGCAAGCCGCTGCATACGAGCTCGAGCGCCAGCGAGCAACTGACAGCTTGAAGAAGGGATTGGAGAGGCGACCACAAAGAGAAGATTTGGTTGAGCGTGCGTCATAGCTTCCCGCCCAGTTGTCTCACAAGTAAACCTGACCTGTGTCTGCAAAACAGGCAACATCCTCCCCGACTCCACCGCCGCCCCGGCAATCCAAGGCCAGCAGCGCGAACTCGAAAAGCACATGCGCGCCGATTCGCTGAACGAGAAGATCTCCCACCGCCCTAAAGTTGAGGATCTGATCAAGGAGGGTATTCTGACTGAGGATCCCACGGACATGACGCAGGACGAGAAGGACAAGTTGTATGAAGAGCGAATGGAGGACGAGTATGCGAAGAGAGAGGGCGGTGCTTGAGAGCTTCATATTGGCGGATTGGCGTTGATGCTCGGGATTCTGGGCCGATGGAATGATTGATGGGAAAATACACGCAAAACGATACGAAGGCACGATACCTAGGGTTTATAATCACGGCTTATGGAATGGGATGGGATGCAAAATGCGATATAATCGATCCTTTGATTCCAATTCCGTTCTGGAACGCCGGTGCAATATGCTTATGACGCCTCCAAATGCTGCATGTCTGGTATTAAACAGAACTCCATTTCCTCATCGCGTCATGTTTCTATCCAAAGAACAGTCTCCTCTGCTTCGGATCTTCTTTTGTCCTACTTTTATCCTTGCCCTTCTCATGGCTAAATTTCGTCTTCTTAGGGGCCGGTGTAGGCTCACGTGAGCGTGCTTCAGACGTCTCCTGCACTGCATCTCTGATAGTCTGCCTCGAAAGACAGAGGTCAATGTGTTCGTTGAAATCCTTCTCACTAGCAGCTTGAGGTCTCGAACATATGGGACAATCCCACCACTCCTCCTCCGGCGTGGCTTCCTTTTTGGGATTTGGCACAATCTCCTTCCCATGGTGTCTCCGCTTATCAATCTCCTGGCTGAGACTTTCAAGCTCATTCATTTCGTCTTCTCTCTCTTGGCGTTCAGCTTCTTCGAATAGTAATTCATCTGGCACCGTTTCCCATTGTCTGTCGTCATCCTCGAGCGAATCTGCCTTCCGTTTCGCCTTTTCAGGGCTACTTTCTGGCTCATTGCCTTCACTAGACCGCTTCTTGAATCCGAAGAAAGCCATTGTGTCCGGCTTTTTCATACTTACTAAATGCGTACATCGGAGACCCATCAGCCTCAATTTTAGACCGGGGAACTCTTGCTCCAACTTGGTCAACATTGGTACAGAGTACTTGTATAGATCGTCCGCCAAGCAAATAGCTTTTGGCGGGATCACCTGCCGAGTAAAAACCTCGAAAGTGTGCAATTTTATTTTCAAGCACAGTGTCCTCCCCTTGAATTGTGTGCGCACCATATCTTTCTCCAATTCCTCGGCCGTTGCTCGAAGCTTTTCTCGCAGTTCGACCGGATTCGACATTTCCCCAAATGTGCTCTCGGTTCCCACACTTTTCCTTTCATATTCCTCAGCAGGCTGTATTTTGGTCCTTCCTAGCCCCAAATAACACTGCATCAAGAATGCAAAGGCTTTCTCGCCGAACAACTTTGACAGGTATTGCCTGTATTGGTAGATATCGCCACAAGTCTTCACCCCTACGGCGTCGAGTTCTCTCTCAAATACTCGGCCTATGCCATTGACTTTCCTTGTGGGAAGATCCCTCATGAACGCCATTATCGAGTTTCGATCTCGAGGTAGAGAGAACTGACCATTCGGCTTATTTTTATTGGAAGATATCTTCGCCAACTTTGCATTCGCTGCGATCCCCGCCGAAACTGTAATCTTGGTCTTTTCATGAACTTCCCTTCGTAATTGCTGGACAGCCTTCTCCGGCTCGATGTCGTACTTCTGACAATACTCCGTGATATTGAGATATGCCTCATCAATGCTGGCACTCTCAAATCGCGGGTCGTAGTCGACGATAATCTCTCGTACTTCCTGCGCCTTCGCCGTGTACTTGTCGAAATTCAGAGGTATTTGTATCAGCTGTGGACACAGCTTCTTCGCCACAAACCCCGCCATTCCACTCCTGCATCCGAATGTTCTGGCGACATAGTTGCATGTTGTGAGAACTCCTCCTCCGACAGAAAATGGGACATTCTTAAGCTCTGGTCTATCGAGTTCCTCTACAGCAGCGTAGAAAGCATCGCAATCGATATGAACGACGACCTGCGAGAGGTCTCGGGTAAGCTCGAGCTCTGCGATATAGTCATCTGCCTTTCTTCGGTCGGAGGCTAGGTCCAGCTTCTCCAGCTGCTTCATCTTGGCGAGGATGCGCTCGATTTTGACTGTGAGGTTCTTGTCTCTAGATTCTTCATTGTTGAAGTATTTCGAGCCTTTGGACGCGTTGTAAATTACCTCTGAGACCTTGCAGACCATCAGTATAGCGACTCGTCATGTTACGCAGATATATGTACCTTCTGCTGGTCAACATTGTCCTGTCCTGACTTGGTCAGAGATGGTCCGAGGAGAGAGTACTTGAGCGTGTCATGCTCTTGCACGACTTTTGGATCCTCGGCAGGTTCTGTCGTCATCTTGAAAGAGTTGGAGAGAAACTCCTATCTTCTGACACATGTCTTCCTTTCAACACATCCATTAAAGCGGCACAAACGAAAGCATTGCTTGTCAAGACCGCATCAAATCTCAAAGGAAGACGCGAGGACATAAACACGCTATCACGTGTCGGAATAAAGTATCTCCACTAACCCACCTTAGCTCCGTCTCCACCAAAAAGTAGTCGCGAAAAAGTGTTGATGATACGATTCCCGAAAGCCACCAATTGAACCAGCAACGATGAGGGTGCATAGAGCTGTCCGGGCTGCGGCTACGGCAGATGCATCAATTGGAGTTTTGAGAGGTTGTGCTTCAAGATCTCGATTTCTCTGCTTAACTGCATCGAGTCGAGGTCTGCGAGCTCCAGTTACTGGGCAAGGGAAAGGGGCGCAGAGATATTTCTCGGAATCGAGGATTAGAAGATCTGGCGCTGCGGAAGCTGTGTAAGTCGATGGACTCTATTGTGCTGGAAGACGTGGAAGACGGGAACTTCGAGAGATCATATTAGATTTCGGGATAGAATACAATACTAATTCGATGACAGATTAAAGCAAGCTGCCGCAAATCCCTCGGCCCTTACCCAGGACAAAATTATAGACAACCTGGACCCCGTCGAACAAGGGAGGTTGGCAAGAGTCAGAAACATTGGAATTGCTGCACACATCGACAGTGGAAAGACCACCGCGACGGAACGAGTGCTTTTCTATACCGGACGTATCAATGCGATTCACGAGGTTAGAGGAAAGGATGCCGTCGGCGCGAAGATGGACTCTATGGATTTGGAGAGAGAAAAGGGAATCACCATTAAGTCCGCGGCCACTTTCTGCGATTGGATAAAGAAGGAGAACGGCAAGGACGAAAAGTACCACATCAACTTGATCGATACCCCTGGCCATATTGATTTCACAATTGAAGTCGAGCGAGCGTTGCGAGTTCTGGACGGTGCGGTTATGATTCTCTGCGCTGTCAGCGGAGTTCAGAGTCAAACGATCACAGTCGACAGACAAATGCGAAGATACAATGTTCCCAGAATTAGTTTTATCAACAAGATGGATCGAATGGGCGCGAATCCTTTCAAGGCTGTGGAGCAAATCAACCAAAAATTACGGATACCCGCAGCAGCCGTACAAGTCCCCATTGGCTCCGAAGATACATTTGGTGGAGTGGTAGATTTGATCAGAATGAAGGCCATCTACAACGACGGGCCCAAAGGAGAGATTATCAGAGAATCAGATGAAATCCCAGAAAGTGTTAAGGAATTGGTGGAGGAGAAGAGGAAGGTCTTGATTGAAACCCTGGCCGATGTTGACGACGAGATTGCTGAGATATTCTTGGATGAGGGAATACCAAGCGTAGAGCAACTCAAAGCGGCTATTCGAAGAGCGACAATTTCTCTCAAGTTCACACCTGTGCTGATGGGAAGTGCGCTCGCCGATAAATCGATTCAACCTATGTTGGACGCTGTGTGCGACTACCTACCCAATCCAGCTGAGGTTGAGAACTTGGCCTTGGACCAGCGCAGAGGGGAGAAGCCTGTCAAGCTTGTATCTTATGGCTCGCTCCCCTTTGTTGGCTTTGCATTTAAGCTGGAAGAAAGTAACTACGGGCAATTGACTTACGTCCGAGTCTATCAAGGATCACTGAGGAAGGGAATGACAGTCTTCAATGCGAGGACAGACAAGAAGGTCAAGGTCCCCAGAATTGTTCGCATGCACTCCAATGAAATGGAGGAAGTCCCCGAAATCGGTGCTGGAGAGATCTGTGCTTTGTTCGGGGTCGATTGCGCATCTGGAGACACCTTTACGGATGGAACATTACCATATACCATGTCCTCCATGTTCGTTCCCGATCCGGTCATCTCCTTATCCATCAAGCCAAAGACCACCAAAGATTTCAACAACTTCAGCAAGGCCATGAACCGTTTCCAACGTGAAGATCCTACCTTCAGAGTCCACGTCGACGCCGAGAGTCAAGAAACTATCATCTCCGGAATGGGTGAGCTACATCTCGACATTTACATCGAGCGCATGCGCCGCGAGTACCAAGTTGCCGTCGAGACCGGCAAGCCCCAAGTCGCCTACCGCGAGACCATCACTGAGCACGTGAAATTCGACCATACGCTCAAAAAGCAGACAGGAGGAGCGGGAGACTTCGCCCGTGTCATGGGATTCATGGAGCCCATTGAGCCCGGAGAACATGGCTATACGCCAGCCAAGTTCAGAGAAGAAGTCACCGGTGGCTCTATCAACGAGAAATTCTTGTTCGCTTGTGAGAAGGGGTTCATGGCATCTTGCGAAAAGGGTCCTCTCATTGGCCATCCTGTTCTCGGCGTCACTATGGTTGTCAACGATGGTGCTACCCATATGACTGATTCTTCCGAAATGGCCTTCAAGAACGCAACTCAACAGGCCTTCCGCAAGGCATTCAAGGACGCCAAGCCGCAGGTTCTGGAGCCGCTTATGAAGACCACAATTACAGCGCCGAATGAGTTCCAGGGTAACATTGTAGGTTTGTTGAATAAGCGGAACGCGATCATTAATGAGAGTGAGATCGGGCCGGAGGACTTTACGCTCACGGCGGACTGCAGTTTGAATGCGATGTTTGGGTTTAGTTCTCAGTTGAGAGCAGCGACACAGGGCAAGGGGGAGTTTGGCATGGAGTTTAGTCATTATGCGCCGGCGCCGGGGCAGTTGCAGTAAGTCTCCCTCACCCACCACCTAAAATTGCCCACTGACAGCCGCAACAGGAAAGAACTCGTCGCGAAGCACGAGAAGATGCTAGAAGAGAAGCGAAAGAAATAGACTAGACCAGCTGAGAGCCTACGGGCTGATAGACTTCTACTTTGTCGTTTCAATGTATATTTGGATCACAGACTTCATAATGGCATGGGCATATATATGGTTGGACAAAACGGAAAAGCGGAGTCCATGTAGCATATTGTGTGTATACTATATGAAGCTCTCACCTCGTGCTTCCTTAATGTTGAATATTTGTAAGGCCTTTAGGTATTTGACTTGAAAGACATTTGACTTCAGAAACGTTTTGATGCAATATTATTTTCGTTTCATTCATGCTTAGGCAAGATGCTCCCGAATATACACCCCTAGTTTCTGCAATGCTTCCCTCAGAACCTCAGTCTCGCACACAAACCCAATGCGTACCAAGCCCTTGAATTCCTCGCCAAAGCACTTTGAAGCGGGCAGGAACATGACCTTCGTCTTGTCGATGACATCAATGCAGAACTGCACGTCCTCTACGGGCCGACCTTTCTTCTCGAACTTGACCAGAGCTGTAGTGCCTCCTGTTGGCTTCATCCATGAGCAGATGCTACTGTGTTCGTTGATGAAAGTCTCGAGGATAGCAACGTTAGTCTTTGCAAGCTTGATGTTGCGCCCAAGCAGAGAATGAATTACAGAGTTGGAAAGTGCGTAAGTTGCCACTTGGTCATCCAGTTGTGATACTGAGATGGTGGTATAGTCTCTTGCTGATGCCGCTGCTTCAATGATCGCAAGGTCTCTAGAAGCAATCCATCCGATGCGAATTCCGGCCAACGAGTATACCTTCGACATGGAGCCTGTGACGATGGTCTTCTTGTATCCCATCGATATAAGGGACGGTGGGAAGTCCTCGTCAACAGGAGAGAGGCCGTGGAAGAGAGGCCTGTAGACTTCGTCGGACAAGATGATGATATCTCGCTCGCGAGCAATTTCAATCAGGCCGTGAAGCACAGATTTTGGGATTGTGCCACCGGTAGGATTGTTCGGGTTGTTGATTATGATCATTTTGGTATTGTCCTTGACCAAAGGCTTGAGATCTTCCAGATCAGGAATGTATTTCTTTTCCTTCCTGAGCTTCCATAGCGAAACTTCGGCACCCAGGCTCTCGGGGACGGAGTATAGTTGTTGATATGTAGGGTGCACACAGATGACATGGTCTCCTGGGCCGAGAAGGGTGTAGAAAAGGAGGAAGTTCGCAGCGATCGTACCCTGCGTAATCAAAACATTCTCTGTTGGAAGAGGCGATGCCGTCCGTACAGAGTACAATGATGCCAGACGCTCTCGCAGAGCCTGCGATCCTCGGATGGCTCCGTAAGTAAGCTTTGTAGATGTACTTAAGGGCTCTGGGACATTCGGGTCTTCGCACAGTGCGACGAGGTCATCGATGGAAATAGATGCGGCACATGTTTCTGCGATATTGAGTACGCTGGGCGTAACTTCATACTTGTCCATCCACTGCGCATGGTCAGCTGTGTTGCCTTGGATGGAGCTTGACTCAGGTACCTGCTCAACTTCGAAAGGCTCGATCTTCACCATGTTTGCTGCTGCCTCGGTAGAAGACCAGGCTCGGCTCGCACGAGCTGTACTGCACTGACTCTGGAAATGGCACACATGGTTGGTCTCTTTTCGATGCCATCATAGTGTTTGAGACCGACCTTTTGCTAAGAGCTTGGTGAGAAGATTCAATAAACCTCTGCATAGAATACCATCATCTGGGAATTCTCCTATCGGAGGAATTGTTCCTGAAGACCGAACGTGACGTTTCTCTGGTGGGGTCGGGTTGATAGAGCGGGCGTGGGCGTTGCTAGGCCGTGGCGTGGGCTGAGCCCCTGGTCGTTCAACGGGCTTCCCTTAACCTGGTTAGGCAGCGGGTGTCACAACATCAGTTCGACTGACCTCTCCACTTTCTTCGAGCCATCATCGACTCCTCGCTGCTCGGACACTCATTTGCTCCTGTGATAAAGCTGTGTTGTAGCTGGGCCTACCGCATACGACTTCCTTTGATGGCTTAAGCGCAGTTTCTTCCCTCCCGATAGCTCTTTCTCATCTACGAGTATTTAGCCGGCCAAGCTCGAAGCTCCCGAGCTTCATCGATCAAACAAAGTCAGGATGCGGCGATTTCTAGGACAAGCAGTCCTCGCGACTCTTTCATTGTCATGGATGGCTTCAGCATTCGCGAACTACTCTCAGGCGGATATGATGCGCGCACAGCTTGCATTGTTAGATGATAGACCTGCAGATTGTCCGCCATGGTATGATAAGGCCACATGCAGCAACAGGAGGCAAGATACTGACAAATCCTAGTTTCAATTGCCTCCTTCCAGCTTTCACTTGCGGACAGTACTCGGAATGTAATCAGTTCAATGGCAAATGTTCCTGCCCTCCAGGCTTCGGTGGCGACGACTGCCTGGCTCCAGGTACGAAGCTGTTTTGGAATCGTGAGGCAGATAGGATACTGACGTCAAGATAGTATGTGGTTCCCTCGCAGATGGACAAGACCGACCCATGAGGCAAAGCGATTACTGCGAATGCGACGAGGGTTGGACTGGAATCAACTGCAATGTCTGCATGAATAACAAGGCGTGCAACAAGTTAATGCCGGAAGGCGAGGGCGGTGTCTGTTATAATCAAGGAGCAGTGGTCCACGAGAACTACCAGATGTGTGATGTCACGAACCGGAAGATTCTGGATATCTTAGACGGGAGAAGGCCCCAAGTCACTTTTACTTGCAACGCCGATGATGATACCTGCGCTTTCGAATGTAAGTTCGGCTCCTGTTTCGAAGAGTGGCAGCTAATAATTACAGTCTGGGTCGAGCACAAAGAATCGTTCTACTGCTCTCTTAGTGATTGCGACTCTAGCACCGACAATACTAACGACCAGAACAGCACGAACTACAAGTGCGAGGATGTTCAGTGCAAATGTATTCCAGACCGAATGCTGTGTGGCGAGAATGGATCCGTGGATATTACCGATTTTCTTGACGAAGAGATTCATGGTCCGGCGACATTTGAATGCCTTCAGAAAAAGGGCGGCGTCAATGATTGCAAGTTCAAGGAGCCAGCGATGGACAGCTTGATCCAGACGATGTTTGGAGACAACAGCATCTTCCTCAACTGCCAGGCTGGAGAATGTCTCTATGAGACAGATGTCCCTGGATTTGAGAGGCCCGTCAAGAGGATCAATACACCTCTGATTGCTGGAGTTATTGCAGGTGCCTCGATTTTCATGGTTGCTGTCATTCTGACTGTTTGGTACTTATCCCGACGGAAGTTCACATATGGCCCGATTCATCTAGACGACTCTGATGATGAAGGTATGAAGCTCATGACCGATCACAAGCCTGCTTCGCTGTTCTTCGAAAACGTTTCTTACAGTATAAATGGCAAGCAGATTCTGTCAGGCATCCAGGGAGTGGCTCATCCCGGTGAGATCATGGCAATCATGGGAGCTTCTGGTGCTGGCAAGACTTCGTTTCTGGATATACTTGCTCGAAAGAATAAGCGCGGATCCGTTGCAGGAGATTTCTATGTCAACGGAGAGAAAGTCAATGATGCTGACTACAAGAATGTTGTTGGCTTTGTGGATCAGGAAGATACCATGCTGTCCACACTCACTGTCCACGAAACAATCATGAATAGCGCACTTCTTCGACTTCCCAAAAACATGGGGAGAGCGGCAAAAGAACAGCGTGTCTACGAGGTTGAAAAACAATTAGGCATTCACCATATCAGAGACTCCTTGATCGGGTCGGAAGAAGGCAATGGCCGCGGTATCTCTGGTGGTGAGAAGCGAAGAGTTGGGATTGCTTGCGAATTAGTTACCAGCCCAAGCATCCTGTTCCTCGATGAACCTACAAGTGGCCTCGATGCCTATAACGCCTTCAATGTCATCGAATGTCTTGTTACTTTGGCTAAGACTTATAAGCGAACCGTCATCTTTACCATCCATCAACCAAGATCTAACATTGTGGCTCTCTTCGACAGACTACTTCTATTGGCGAAGGGAAGAACAGTCTACTCTGGCGAGTTCACTCTTTGCCAAGACTACTTTGACCATATCGGCTACTCGTGCCCTCCTGGATTCAACATTGCAGACTACTTGGTGGACTTGACCATGCATGTTGGTGCTCCGCATACGCCGGCTGATGAAGGCATCCCGGACCTGGATGCTACAACAATCGGAAGCGCTGGACCAAGCAGTACCAGGGCAGTCAAATCCATAGCCAGTATTTCTGGAGCAAGCGTCGAGGACGCCGTCGTGGGTAGCCCTGGCGATTCGCTGTTGAAACCGAGAGTGAAGAGGAAGGACTCAATCAAAGCGAAGCAGGAAAGGGAGCTTTTTACTCGCAAGAAGTCTGGCCTGGAAACCCCTGGCTCACAACCTGACGATGCGCTGCTTGACCCGAACGCGACTCCCCATAATTGGGTAAAGCTTTCAAGGCAGCCGTCTGGTCAAGTTCCTCCACAAGTGGCCGAGGATCCTGATAACTTACCTCCAGCGGCCCCGGGCCACAGCGACTTTGACATCCTAATCTCAGCATATGAACGTTCTGAGATTGCGGGCCATATCCATGATGAGATCCATGCTGCTATCAGCAGTGCAGAGGCGGCCAATGGTGCTGCGAATGGTCATATCCAAGAGAATGGTTCTCCATACACTGGAGCCATGGGCAAGGGCTATGCAAGAATCGGCTATCTTCGTCAATTCGCAATTCTCTCATCCAGGACCTGGAAGAATCTTTACCGGAACCCTATGCTGATGCTTACGCATTATGCGATTGCCATTTTGCTGGCAGTCCTCTCTGGCTTCTTGTTCTACGGCCTAACAGATGACATTCCTGGATTCCAAAACAGACTAGGATTGTTCTTCTTCGTGTTGGCACTCTTCGGCTTCAGCACCTTATCCAGCTTAACTGTATTCGCCACCGAAAGATTATTGTTCACCAGGGAAAGAGCCAACGGGTACTATTCACCAATCACCTACTTCCTCGCCAAAGTCATCTTCGACATCGTACCTCTACGGATCATCCCACCCGTCATCATGGGATCCATCCTCTATCCAATGACTGGACTCATCGCCGATGCACCGCACTTCTTCAAGTTCATTCTCATCCTCGTCCTCTTCAACCTCGCAGCAGCAGCCATCTGCCTCTTCATCGGCATCGTCTGCAAAGACAACGGCGTCGCAAGCTTGATCGGTAGCTTGGTCATGCTCTTCAGCTTACTCTTCGCCGGTCTCCTCCTCAATCACAACGCGATCCCCAAATCCGCGCTCTGGCTTCAAGCCCTGTCTATCTTCCACTACGGCTTCGAAGCCCTCATCGTCAACGAAGTCACATATCTCACACTCACCGACAAGAAATACGGCCTCGATATTACCGTTCCCGGCGCCACGATTCTAAGCTCTTTCGGCTTCGATACCCAGGCGTTCTGGCCCGATGTTATTAGCCTGGGTATCTTTGCTGGCGCGTTCATTGTGCTTGCGTACGTGGCTATGCATGTGCTGCTTGTAGAGCGGAGATAGATTAATGGATGGGGATTTGGAGAGCGATCTAGCATTTATTTTTCTTTTGTTTATAGGCACGAGGTACCATCTGGGCTGATTTTTCAAGGCGTTAGGGTGTAAGATCATGGCGAGATGGCAGAAGACTTCACTTTCCTGCCTGTATTTTCTTATTTTAGGGTAGTAAATAAATACTGATCAAATGTACGCTTTTTGCTGAGTTTTTGTGAGCTGGTGAAGTAGCAATGCATGTCTGGTGGCTGCTACCCGCTCTGGAAGTCGTTAGAAGGGAAGTTTCTGCACGAATTCAGGAAAGAGATGGCAATAGATGTGCACTAGTGCTACTTATGAGGTGGTGAAAAATTTAGGTGCTGTCAAGTTATAAGAAGCAGAATCACTGCACGAGTATCCAAGGTGAAAGTGGTAAACTAGGTAGCGGAGGGGAGCAGAATTTCTAGACGAGTGGGAAAACAAGAGTGGTGAAGCATGAAGATGAAACTAAAGTAGCAGTATATCTGCACGATGGGTTGAATGAGAGTGGTGAAAGGCAGAGGTAATGGGAGCAGAATTGCCAAGACGAGTGATAAGATAGTGGTGGTGAAGAGCTTGTGTCCTGGTAATAAGGAGCCGCAGAGTTACAGCACGAGTGGCGTGATGAAAGCGGTAGGTAAAGTGTACGGGAGAGCAGAATTCCCAGACGAGTGCCATGACAGAGGTGGTAAAGAATTGAGCTGGAGAGAGAGACAAAGTAGCAGAATTTCTGTACCACTTGGCAATCAGCTTCTCAACAGCAAAACAGTCCTTGACAAAGACTATCTGAATGACAGTAGAAGATTCAATGACAACAGGGAAATAATATCAGCGAATAAGGCACTGAAATGTCAGCGAAATGACTCATGAATAATATTCGTACACCTAATGAATCTGTATGTTCATGCTCAATCCGCAGCTCCTGAGGGCTGCCCGGCTGGCTAGTCTGTCTCGCCGTTTCATCATCACTGCCTGCAACGAACAGCATGGATTGAGTAAGGATATTGGTAGTCCGAGCGTTTCAGCTTCTTGTGCCCAAGACTCTAGGTATCACGCCTAGTAGAGAGAAAGTTAGAAGCTACTGGACGTAGTGAATACCAGTTGAAGGACTTAAGTTCTGCATTGGCAGAGGAGTGAATGGGTTCAATCCCGGTATTGGAGAGAGTATTGGAGAGAGCTGTGAGGAGACAAAGGAACAAGATGCTCAAAGTTATAGCACATGAGATCTATGTGTTGAGTGATTCTTGGTGTATTTAAACCCTAGAAGTACAATTTAGTTTCAGATCAATATCTGAAAGCTCTTTCAAGTCAAGATCTTAAGCCAACTTTGAAGAGACCTGGACCTCAGTGTAGGCAACTTGTTAAGATTCAGGGGTAGCTATAGGGTGCAAGCAACGACTCGATTTGAACTAACTACTTACAAAGGATATAGAGCCTATACTTATAGAGCCCTTGGGCCCTGTAGGACTTATAACTCACTCAGTATAGCCTGATAGGCTACAGTAATCTTTGCAGGGCCTAAGGCCCTATAAGGTCTCAACACGTTCTTCGATGGTCAGCTGAAGCGCCCGGTTTCTTCGAACTTCTCAATGAAACCTTTGAGGGTAGAAAGCGGGATGTTGTGAAGCTGTGCCAAAAGCTCGACCAAACGTAGCAGCAACTACTGCGAAAACTTCATATCCATGATACCCAAGAAGTTGCCCGGAACATAACCTGGGAGGCGACCCATGATGTAGAAAGTTCCATCAACGCTGGCAATGTTATGGCCGAGTTCGATGGGCTTTGGCGCAGGAAACCCGGTTGTTGCTAAAGCCTTCAGCAACTCGAATTCCTGCTCGACTCGGAAACCCCCATGCTCCATGATGGGTTTCGCATCACACTTGCGGATGACCAGGTCTTCTGTCTCTTCAACACCCTCATGCTTCACCAAGCACTGATATGTCTGTTTCCCATATCCACCCGTCATTTGCAACAGGTATATCACTTCGAGTGCCTACCGCGTGAGCTTCTCAGGAAATGTTGCATTGCATCCCGCGACAGAGGTTGTAGCTTTTGCCCAGAGACCACTTCAATTCCGGACGGCGCAGTGATGTTACCTTCAAGAGCACTACTGTCAATGAATAGCTCAGCCTCCAGCTTTTGGGACTCTTGGTAATAAACAAACTCCCATTCCGCAGCTCTTCGTAAGAATTTGTTGACCGGTTCTTCATTTCGTCCTGAGATAGGCACGCAGAGATCGTTCAAGTCCTGGGTCAACTGTTCGTAGTCTTTTGAGAGGTCCACAAAATCTTTGGCAAGGTTCTGCAACTGTTCTTCTTCAGAAAGGGCTGTTTCCGAGTGGTCGGATTCGAGGTGCTGGTAGGCTTCGTTCAACAATTTCCAAGCCTTCTCGTTGCATTGTTGATGCAACTGCAATGAAGTTCCCTGGCGCTTCAGAAGATCTGTGAGAGTTGTATGAATAGTACTAAGAGTTGCTTTCGCTGAGGCGGAAGTTACTTCAGGCAGGACTGCATTATCGATTGCGTGAAGGACTAGAGACAGGCAGGAAGACGTTGGATTGATCTTTATGATGAAAAAATTAGGGTTGAAATCAACAACTTGATCACGCGACAGGTCTCATAGACCTTTAGGCCCCACAAACCCGGATTTGTATCTGCTTTAAATTGATGATTTGCAGCTGAGAAAATCCGGGGTACATCGGCAAAGTGGCAGCCGGTTGTTTCTGGGCCCGGAGTATGGCCTAACATCAGGCCTTTGTAACCCGCCGGGGCTTCGTATCATGGCGAGTATGGAAGGGCCCGGTCAATTTTGCCCAGACGAGTGATAACCGTTGTAGAGGGGCAGTGCGTCTTTCTCTGGTCGTCCATACACACTCGTGCGGGGTAAAAGCCTCGAATCCTGAATGATTTGCTTTGATCGAGAAGCATATCAAGTTCTTCGCCCTCTGAGCATTGACCGAGGTCGAAAAAAGGTCTGCTGGACAGCAACGAGGGTCTCCATTCCCCTTAAACCACTCAGATTCTCAAGTCATTCCATCTTTAGGCTGCCCTCGATCATGACAAGTGTTGTTTACGATGACCAGAATCTTAAGGTTTGAGGTGATGAGGTCCAAGTCCGCCAAAAGCCAGAGATACAGGCAAATTTGCAAGACAGTGTCGTACTCGTTTGGTATGACGAAAGAAACAACGTCGGAGGGTCTATAGGCTGGGTCATGAAACAAATGTTAATGGTGGGCCCATGGTAGTATTGTGGAATGTTTTGTAAGTGGCACTTCCACTCGCCCTTTGGCTCAGACGAAAATATATGCGCGCCGAGGTACCACTGAGAATTCTGTACCTTTTGAGAGGTCAAGCTAATTCTTTGAACACGTAGGGGCCCGAGCGAATGCAGAAGAAAGTGCATTATGTTCCACTTCGCAAAGAAGATTTGTTAGAGAGCGGTGGATTCGGAGGAGGCGACAATACTTGTCGCTGCGAATTTATCAATGGAGAGCATGTGTGGACAATTGACGAAGCAGATGTGACAGCTAGAATCGCATTCAAAGATCACGGGCCAAATGTGGACCGTTTTCCAAAGCGAGGAATCATGAAGGAGGGGATCTCCGCTGCTCACTTCGATATCCCTGAGCGGGTTTCTGGTAAAATGACTATGAAAGGCAGCACATATCACATCAATGGTCTTGGAATCCGAGACCATGGGTGGGAATCTTCGAGACTGGAGTACTATATACTCTCACCGCTGGGCCGTCGGCACGTGCGGTCCAGAGTTCAGCTTCTTCGCTGTATCTTGGCATGCAATTGACGATACGATTTCAAAAATTGGGTGGATCGTGCGTGGGAACAAAGTAACGATGGCAAAGAGTCTTGATATTCTGACTTGTGGGTCTCTTTCACCCCCTTGGACAGGCATCTAATATCAGGCAGACACAAAAATGAATGGCGCGATGAACAGAGGTGGACACGTGAAGTTCAACCTGACTACAGGTGAAATCTTCGACATTGAGTTGACGCCGTATCCTGCAGCCAAGAAAACCTCTGTTTGCTACTATCACGGCGTTGCTCAGCTTTACGTGCAACCAGTGGAGAGGCTTTTCAGACTTCGAATCGACTGCGAACATTCAGTATGGAAGTCGGAAGCCAACGAAGTTCATTGATGGCATTATTGACGATGGGTGGTTTCCAAATTGGAGGTTGGGATCGGGAGTACGAAGAGTCTGCGTGATCTTGAGTTGAGGGCACGAAATGGAATAATCGACCGATAAAGAACCCATAAAAAATTCAGACCATGAACTGCAACACATTTCAGAACACAGGGAAGGCATTTTGATTCTCCCACCGATGGAAAATTTGTTCTAAAATAACCCCCTTGATGTTGATAGACACTGCCTCCACAAGGGCATTTGAGCAGTGCTTTTAGTAAACTTACCCCACGTTCTGGCTATAAATTCGCATCTCACTTCAATATTCTTCCTCTTGGAAAGTCACCGGTCACTCCTAGCTTCTCGCCACTTGTACACGACTCCTTAGGAAACTATTGCTTAGCACGCAGCTCCTATTCACCGCGGGTCAAGCGATCAAGAGCAGATTTTCATTACTTCCTAATCTACCGAGTCCTCTCTACCTAAGCCAAGTCACCCTTGACGCCTCAAATCGAACTCCCCTTCGACCGCGACCATTCCAAGCCAGCATCTTGAGCCTCTTTCCAAGTCCTATTGACGATATCCGCATGCTTTTGACTTCGCGGCTCAAACACACAAGGAAACTTCACGGGAATGGCTAAGAAGCCTGGGTGAGTTGCTGTGGACGGCTCGAGAACGTTCCCATCAGGACCCTTGGCTTTGACTACATGAAAGCCCACATCGTGCGAGCCATGTTGATGAACAACGAGTTCTGCGCCAAATGGACGCCAATACATACTCGTCTGCCGGCTCCATAGGTGAAGTGGTCACGCGCATTCGCGTCTGCGACGTTGAGGCATTCTGCTGTTGAATTGGGATCACCGATGAAGCGCATAGGCTCATATGAATGAGGGTCTTTCCAGCGTTTGGGATCAAAGTGGATACCCCTTTATACGCTCATCAGCCTCTGGGGATTTCTGCGGGACGACTTTGCTTACCACCAATTCAACATTACAACCGAGCCCTTTGGGATGAAGTAACCCTCATACCAATCGTCCTCGGTCACTGAGTGGTTCACACCAAATTTAGTGATCGGTCTCCATCTCAAGGTTTCCTTGGCCATTGCTCTGATATATGGCAAGTTTGGCTCGTCATCGAATGTTGGCATTCTATCGCTCCCGACAACTCTGTCAAGCTCTTCTTGCGCTGCTTTCATCGTGTGAGGATATAGCAGGCATGCCAATAGCCAGCTGTTGATGACTGTCGAAGTCGACTCGCTTCCAGCTTCCACTAGTGTTCCAGCAGAATATGCAGCAGTCAATTCATCGATCCCATTCTTCTCGGGATTTGCCAAATAAAAATCACGGACAAAGCAGTCAGGCGCCGTACCTGCCTTGACCTTTCGTACCAGGTCACGGTACAAGTCCAAGTAGACTTTTGAATCATTCAAACCATTCTTGTCCAATTTTCTTCCCGTTTTTGCAAAAGGAAGGATGGAACAAGATTTTCCAGAGCAGGGAATGCGTCAACGATCCAGGACCCCGGAGCTGCCATCAGGACGAAGTAGTCCAGCACTTTGTAGATCTTCTTGAAGATTGGGTCGTTCCAGTCGGCGACTCGATGTCCGCATGTCACGGTCATGATAACACTGGCAGAGTACCGCCTATTGATATCGTAGAAAGCCTCGTCGTCTGGTTTATGCAGGAACTCGTACACAACTTGCTTGGATTCGAAGTCTTGGATTAGTTTGTAAGAGTTCGAAGTCACGATGTTCAGCGCAGCATGGCCAAGTTTGCGAACACGTCTCCAGCAGATCCCCATACGGTAAGAAGAATTGACGAGCTTTTCCAGACACCACGTCCACCATTGGCAGATAAGGTCGACCTGAGTATTTGTTTCCTCGTTTGTCCATTAATTCCTTCACAACTTCAGCCGAATCCAGCCAGAAGAAATGGGTTGCTCCAATCTTCGTGTAGCTGATCTTGCCATAATCACGAGCCCATCCCTCTGCAATTTCTGGGACCTTTTCTTCATCTGCGAGATCGAGCATTGACCCAATGATGGGCCATCCTTTCGGTCCAGGTGGCAGGTGATTTAGTCTCTTGTCGTAGGTGAAGTACCTGTACGCCAGAGGGATGGCCTAGAGGCATGATTGATCAAACATGTTCCAACGGTGTTCATTCTTGAAAATGCTTACGACCAAAAGTGCAAGTAGGTACGGTGGATTCGCTCGCAGTCTACTGCTGAAACTTTCTAACACACCCATTATTTCCTACTCTAGTAAAGTCAACTAGTGGATGAAAAAAAAATTTGCGACCTCTTTTCTAATTTCGACTTGGTTGTCGTCAGGATATCTAAGAGGCCAAGATATCGCAACAGACGACTTTTCTTAGGCGAGAATGGCATCTGTTACGACCCCGCGATTTGATCAAGGACTCTTCCCCGGTCCCCATAACACTCCACACGCCTTTCCCCAGACTCTCGGATCGTTGTTTCCTTTCACATCCGGATTTAATTCCCCGATTCCCGACTATCTAGGCGGATGAGCTCTGCAAGCACGTGACAAGGATGGGACTGTCGACCGACAATCGCATGAGTTTTGCAATCTGACCTGAGCTCTCGCGATGTCACGTTCTAATCATTGTGGCTCAGCAGCTCAGTCCTCTGTGGGTACTTCCCGGTCCCCGGCTCATTGAGATTGGCTGGAGGCAATCTTTCATACTTAGTATACGGTACTCGATACCGACTGAGATTCGTGTACTCGAGGCAAACACCGTTACAACATGGATGCATCTTTGAGCGTCAAAAATGATGGCGACAGACTTCGTCGCAATTTTCCACCAATCAGTACTGCCAGCCAAGGCATTGTAGAAGCTTCAATATCCTGGCCCGAGCTTCCACGTCCCCAACATCCCGGAGATACGTCTAGTCCTTAGGATGGCCTTGTTTGATGGTTCTGGGAGTTCTGGGATGAGATTGACGTCGGCCTCTGTCGAGAAATCTCAGATGAACGGATGCCAACACGAGGTTTGAGAGATGAACTTGTCAACTTGTACTTCCAACATGTCCACCCTTTTTGTCCTGTCTTCGATGAAGTTGAATTTCATTCGAAAAGGAAGACATGAGGTGCACGAAAGCCGGGAAAGGTGGTTGGCGTGTAGTGTCTCGGGTCCGAAGAGCTACTCGGGGGAGAAAGTTGTTGTTTCATCCGTAATATTGATTGAGGATTTGTAACAATATCCCATCTCCACTCCAAGGTCCTTGTTTTCGCCATCATGAAGTTGGTAATGTGCATGGACACGCTCTCTCATCTGCTGGCCAGCTTCGTTATCTGCATCAATGAGAGTAGGGTTCGGTTGGAGTAATGCACTTGTAGCACCGTGGGTTCCCATGTGGACTTTGGAGCGTTCTACACCCAGGAAAGCCACGGGCCGTCGCTCGAGTTCGTACGAGTCCAACAACCCTTTCTTGCCATGGCCATTGATCACGGCGGCAAGCTATGCTGCGTCAGCTACAAGCCTGTTTGCTAAGAAGGAATCAAGCATACCTTCCAGCCAAGATCGAAGGCATCTCCTATTCCCATATCCATCCCATATCCACCAGTTGGAATATTTTGATGTGCACTATCACCAGCAAGAAACACCTTCCCACCTAGTGCGGAGTAGCTTCTCGAAACAGCAACATTTGGTCTGTAAGTCGATCGGACAAGCACTTCATCAATCGTGATCCGATACTCCTCACTCATTCCTCCCAGCGCAGTGTATACCGCATCCTCGGAACTGATCTCCGAATGATCCATCCCAAGAGGTAGAAACATATGGGTAGTCCAAGTGTCAATTTCGTCCTGAGCGATGACAGCGCCACCTATCTGCCCCTCTCGAAGGATGAAAATATGCCAAAATTGTCCCTGTTTCTGCAATCGCGACAAGTCTTTTGACTTGAAATGCACCAGCAGAACGTACCCGGGTGTTGGTCCACCATCCAGAGGGATGCTCAACCCGGTTCGTACTTTGCTGTTTCTTCCATCGCAACCAGCAACGTATTTCGAGATGAAGGATTTGTGTTCGCCCGAGTCGACGTTCACAGCAATGCTTTTCACGTCATCGCCGTGCACCTCAATCGTTTCTAGCTTCCACCCGTACCGGAGATCGATGAGTGGGTTGGAGTCGCATGTTTCTTTGAGCCAGGCCTCGAAGATTGCCTGCGAGGCTCGTTGATATGGCTCAAGGGGCATTGTACCATCCTTTTGAGCAAGGATTTTCTTGCGGTATTCGTCTACGCTTGGATGAAGCCATTGAGTGATGGCTTTCTCTCTACTAAGTTCACTGGATATGAGGACGGTATATGGAATATTGGATGGAACTCCTCTTTCTCGGAGTCCATCGGGCAAGCCCAACTTGCGAAAGATCTCCATGGACCGAGCGTTGGTCAAATCCATCTTCGGCCATCTAGCTCGATCGGTCAGTCCACACACTCCTGAGATTGAGGTACTCACTTGGTTGTTGTCCTGTTTCGTTCCAGAAGCAAAGACTTGACTCCATAATATGCGTGTACAGTAGCCAATAGCAAGCCAACTGGCCCTCCACCAACAATTAGCACAGAATCGTCCGGTAGCGTCTCTGTCTTCTCAATATTGGAGGAAGCCATCATGTTGCACTTTGAATGGCAGAAAATAGCACGTCTATGTCGACGAGATGTTTTTACATATCCCGTTTTGGGGGTTCGTGTTCGAACAAGCAACCCTTGCAGGAAGCCGGGTCAGATCATGGTGGCGGCCGCCGAGCGGAAATTTTCCATAGTCTATTTCACGAGAAATCTTGTCCAATCGATGACGGCACCATCATCTCCATAGTAGGCATCACATTCGCCATCTCAGCCGCTACGATGAATATAGTGGGGTTGACGGGATGCCTGAAGGGCTCGGACCGAGCTTGCCCGGACGAGTAGCAATAGACTCCGGTGCGAACCCGGTCGCCGACGACCATCACAAGTGTCACCCTCCAGCACGATGGTTATGTCGAAGTCGGTGATAAGTTGCGTCGAATTGGCTTCATGGATTTCAAACGAAATTCAAAACAGAAGACACCAAACAAAGCGAGAGCAGTGTTGAACAGCAACCAAGATGGGAATCCCAATTGATGAAGTAAGTGCAAGCAAGTGCAATAATTCCAGGAAGAGCAAAGTGCTGATGGCCTAATAAAGCATTCCATGACCACGGTCACTTACCTCCACGCCATGCTACCAAATGGACCCAGCAAGGTGAGTTGTATACACGTTAATCCTTATAACAAGGCTCAGAAGCTTGAGATTGATGATTGAAACCAGTATCATGACCCCGCATTCGCAAACGAAGAACAAGAAATTTTCAAGCACTTCAAAGCGTTCTCCATCTTCTGCAATGTGGAATGTTTGACGAACCCTGATAAAGGCAAAGAATTCTACGATCTCAAAGATGCTATGTATTTCGATCTCATGGGTCCTGTGCAACGAGGTGGGTTTGAGAAGCACTACGACATCATTACTCCCTATCTCGCGGACGCAACTTCCACTTTCGCCGTGAGCAAGACGTTCGGATATAGTACAATGATTCAGAGGATGCACGGAAAGACAACGGAAGGAGACCCCTTTGACTTTCGGTTCAGGCTGACTAGTCTGCTGCGGAAGATTGACGGGAAGTGGAAGTACATCCATGAGCATTTTAGCTTTCCGATGGACATGAAGACGCAGAAGGGCGATTTTATGAGCGGGAAAGCAGTGGAGGATGGAAAATTGGATGTCAAGGTATCGAGCAAGTAACACATGACATGTCTAGTCCGTAGAAAAGATAACGGAGAAGCTCTTAAAGAGAACAGACAAAGTTGAAGCACTTGAAATCATCTTTGGCTTTACTTATTAGATGCTGAAACGAGATTTAAGCTAGCAGACTCTGCATTGATACTCAGATAATTTTGCAGTAATAAAAATTCAGAATCCCATGCCACGACGCTGCACTTGCAAATGCAACACAAATACTAATTCTTGACCTGGTAAAACTCGGCTCCAACTTGTTCGCTTTCTTGTGCCATCATGCCCTCAATCGTCCAGTCAACATGCACATGGTCATCCGGAATATTTGCTGACTTGAAGGGCGCGGGCGCGCCAGTCTCCAGAAGAAAGTACGTCGCATCTCCGGGACAGGAGACAAAGCAACTTCTGACTCTCTCAAGGGCGACACAATAAATACAGACTCGGCAAAAGAAAGAGAATTCTCAGGAAAAGTTCTTCCCGGCGACAAAAATCGAAGATGGGACAGGACAATCGTGATTTCCCACAAGGATCGTCAGAATCTTCCAATAAATTTCAAGCAATGTGAGTACAGAACTTTAGAATCAAACAAATTTTCGTTGAGCTAACCAACGTCATCAGCGGGTGTGATGAAGCTCTGCCAATTACACTCGGACCTGACAGACGTATCGAGGAGGAATTTCAGATCAAGAACAAATGGCCATGGCAGGGGAATAAATACTATGTTGCCACATTCGCGGTATGACCATTTCATCAATCCAAGAAATTGGTCAATATGTCGTGTAGACGAACTAAGTGTAATAGGTTAAAGTCATCATCGCTCCGGCGGACTTGAAGTTCGAACTTTGGTTCAACAATATGAAATACAACAGAAACCACGACCCGATATCAATTGAGTGGGATCAGACAGGTGCCTCCGCGAGGCCGGCTACGAGTGATGGGGCGACTGATGAGTGGGAGAGCTGGGTAGATCTGCCTCGGCGGTTCGGGTGAGGAGCTATTTTGGAGAGGGGTTTTGTGGAAGTCGTCGGTCGTGGGCTTGTGTAGCTGTGGCATTATGTTGCTGCGCTTAGCGTGTTTTCTTTTCTTGCGTTAGATATCCAGCATTTTGATATTTAACGAAATAAGAATCTAGGAGTGGTCCAGCTGCCATGAGACATGTTGAATGAAGCGGGTTGGCCATTTTTGGTCGTCAAATCAACGATGTCCTGTGTGCCTGGTGCAAGCCGCCAGGCACTCCTTCAGTGAGTTAAAGTTTCTCCCGGCATTTAGCCTTATCCCTTCTCGTTCGCTCCAGCACCAGTGTCTGACATAATTCATGCAACGCCTAAATTTTACTACCTAGTTGTAAATCCATAATACAAGACAATTTTAAATTTCCGAGTAGATGAGAATTTTCTT
>AYLM01002547.1:0-12118 GCA_001625345.1 Cairneyella variabilis | reverse complement strand
ATAATAGGCATTCGATCAATTGAGTTCTTACCCTTTTGCCCGCGCCTTCACATCACGTAGTAAATCACGCAATGCGTTTATTTAATTAAAGTTTGAAGAAAATCTCTGATCTTCGTTACTTAGGCCAGTTAGGAGCTTCCGCTTACCCTTGCAATATAGCTACCCTATAGCCAATAGAAAATTTGACGCCGCCAACTTACTTTAATCCTTCAGGCTCCAAAATATCGTCACCCGCCCTTCCCCTCCATCTTCAACCATTTTTATTCCATCAGCTTCCCAAAATTCAATTGCCCCATCGCCCGAGAAATTGTTCATGCATCCAAAGGGCAAAACTATCATCAATATTTACCTACCCGCCGCGTTCACAATGCTCGTTTTACTTGTTCAGTTCGTCATCCGCGGCTGCGCAGCCTGCATCACCACCAACTCAAGTGCGGAAGATCTCAGTCAATTCTCGCGGGGCCCCGAAAGGTGCCCCGGCATGATAGGATGGCCCCAAGTGCCGGCGCCCATCTCGTGCGACGACCCTGAGTGCCGGGGCATTTCCTGGGCAGTCCCTCCGTATCGTTGCCGTCAACACGACGGCGTTATGTTTGGGGAAGAAGTGTTTGGCTGTCGCTGCTGTCCGCGCCTAGTCGATTGCGACGACCCAAAATGTGCCGGCAGCCCCTCCGAAGAGATTTGTCGGTCGGAACTCCTTGCTGACTGTGTTTGTGTCTCATCCAACCGAAGAGTGCCGACCCCTCCTACGAGCGCGCCACTTGACGCTGCTGCTGCCGCTCCGCAAGTGGAAGACGCGTTAGCAGATCTTACTATATACGAATCATTAAACAACGACACAGGAGCGATAACACCTAGTAGCAGAAATTGTCCCCGCGATCCTCCAGTTAGGTGTCTTAATCCCCAATGCCGCGGATCAGACGATTGGAAAACCGAGACGTCGTCGACCCCACGATGCAATCAAGCAAATGGCAAGCTTGTCATCGATGGCGCCGAAACAGCCCTACACGGTTGTCCCTGCTGTCCTGAATACATCGCCTGTAGCTCCACTGATTGTAATGGAGGTGCAAATCAGGCTTGTACCACCGTACCCTTACACGGGTGTTTCTGCGATTGGCCCGGCCGCGGACGTGTTCTCACTCACTGGCAGCCTGCCTGGCAGCCTGGCGATGAACCAGACGTTTACATCAACACCTTCGACGCAGCTTTTGACGACCCAGATTTTCATCCTAATGACGGTCAGATTTTATTTACTACTGTAGCCTCCTCCACAGCCAGTTTGAGCGTGTTTTATGAGGCCGGACCTCTTGCAACCCCAAGAAGCACCGCGCCGGCCCTTCCGCAAAACTTTACATGGATGGATTTGCTATTAAGTAGACAAGAAGCCTTTAGCCTGTCACAGAATAGCAGTGTGTTTGTGATGCCCGACCATTTCAAACACACGTAAATGCACTATAGGGGCCCCAGTCATAATGGGATATAAGGCAGCATTATCGATTAGCGATAAAGGAATGATCATAAATACTATTTATCTAAATTTATATAGAGTCTCCTTCTCAACTCAACATTGGCATGTTGAAGTGAACGGATCGCCTGCTTCTCCAGAGACGCATATTGCAGCCGATCCACTAGTGCATATGTACTTGCTACAATCCGAGTTTTTGTTACAAGTGGTGTTAGGAGGGGGCATGTTAACTGGGGGAGTCGTTGAAATGGTCGACGTGAGAGGCGCAGGAGCCGTCGTTGTTGGGGGTGCCGTTGTCGGCACAGCAGCACTCGGCTCGCACCCTTGACTGACAAATGTGTAGTCGCCGGGAGCGGTGGTACCTTGCATGCACCAGCTAGTGGTGCTATGGTCCGAGTTGGTGCCCCAGTACTGCGGCGTCATGGTCGGTCCACAATTACAATAGCAATTGGTGACAGGCAGGAAGGTGACAGCCGCGGTCCCTATGTTGAGGCTCGTAGTAGGCGTGTAACTTGCGTACGGGCAGCTGACGACTGTGGGATCCTCCAGAAGGCCTGGCACAGAGCTGGACACGGCACCCCAAGCTGTGGTGAAGACCGCGGCCACCAGCGAGGACAGCTGGTCCGGCGTGATGGGATCTGGGTCGCCGTTTTCGATAACCACGTCCGTGCCATCATTGCCTAGCCACAGACATCCGCAACTATGGTATGTGTCCGCCTGGCACTGGGAGAACTCGTCCCCGTTACAATTGCTGTCGGAGCAGGAAATCGTAGTGCTTGGGCAGCACGTGCAGCCGTTGATGGCACCCGACGCCGAACATTGCGACTTTCCATTCTATCGAAACGATATTAGTGCAAATTCAAGACTCGATGCTACGTATTGCTTATTGACTCACATCACCTCCGCACGAAGTATCGGTACATCGAGGCGGTTCGTTGGGGCAGTTCTGGTTTTCGTCGCAGGGACAGCCAACCTCAGGCCCTGACGAACACAGCTTTACGCTATTGGCTCCACCACAATTAGCGCAGTCCTCTTTTGGATCCTTCTGGCACACTTCGTTGTCTTCTTCTCCACCATCTGGCAGCTCAGAAGGCGGTTGTATAGCTGCGATAGCTGCTGCTGCGCCAAACTGTTCTGTTACACTTCAGTCAGTCAGGCCAAGGGCAGAAACGAGAAGACAAGAACAAGACTCACCTGCAACCCACCACGCGATACCACCCGCTACCACAACAGCAACAAAAGTTTCCATATCGGCACTACTATCGGTGCTCGTTGCCACGAGATCAGTGATAGTAACAGTCGTGCTCGCTTTCAAGCCGGTATACTCGGCCAGCGTGAGGGCCTCATAGACGACCGTCCCGGCCTGGTCGCCGACGGTGGTAATAGACGTGACTTTGCCTGGGGTAATATCCGCGGCGCCTGGGACACACTGACAGTACACGCCGCAGCCGCCCGGAAATATGCAGCGTTCCTGGCTTCCAGTGAGCATGATTTGGTCGCACTGGCCGGGGACGATTGTGTCGTTTCCACAGTCGGAGCATGCTTTAGGGACGCCACCAGCCCACGATTCAGGACAGAGGGCGAAGATGAACTGGTCTCTCTGCTCGATCTCAGCGAGATGCCCCCGCGCGGCATACTCATCTCTTTCTTTGATTATTTCTTGGAGGGCTGCTGCGGTCCAGACGCCGACGTTAGTGTCTGTTCTCGCAGGGATGGCGGCAGGAGCCGTAGGGACAGGACCCGAGTTTTGGGCAAGAGTTGATAAAGGGAATACGTTGCGCAAGTCGTATGCTCCGACATAGGAGAGGGTAAGAACCCCGACGAAGAGTAGCTGCCTCAGACACAACATTGCTAGGGATATATAGATGAGGCAAAACGAGTGCGAAGAAACGAATTTACACCTTGAAGAGTGGAATGTCTTTTGCTCCTGATCTGAGGATTGATAGTGTTGAGCAGAAGAAAACGGGGGGGTCTAGTAAATATATCTGTTTCCAAGGGGTAGAATAGCCAAGGTCCTGAGAAAAATAGAAGCGCTGTATTTCTGTATTCATATCGTATAAGCGGTCTTCCTGAGCCCTTAAGATCCTTGAAGAATGATACTCCAAAAATACATCTCGGATGTGCCTGAATAGAATGAGAAAATACCAACAGAATTTATAATTATCAATAGTAGAGGTGCCAACAGCGTCGTCATCAAGAGCCTTTTAAGCTATTTCGATTCGTCAAACGATAAGTTCCCGCAAGGCTGACCAGAGTTGGTTTTGCGTAGGAAGCATTGTGGCACAGGGTGGCCATATTTGCTCAGCCTTAAGACTCGATATAAACAATTTGGTTAGAACCAAAAAGGATTCCAACGACAGGTTAGTTCTATAATTATTAATAGTAGAGGTGCCAACAACGTCATCAAAGAATAGCCCTTTAAGCCATTCCGATTCGTTAAATGACGAGTTCCCGTAAGGCTGACTAGAGTTGGTTTTGTGTAGGAAGCATTATAGCATAGGGTGGCCGCATTTACTCGGCCCTGAGACTAGATATAAACAATTTTGTTAGAACTAAAAAAGATTCTAACGACAGATTAGTTCTATAATTATCAATAATAGAGATACTAATAGTATCATCATCAGGTATAGCCCCCTAATCTATTCCGAATTATTGTACGACGGGTTCTTATAAGGCTGACCAGAGTTAGTTTCATATAGGAAACATTGTGGATAAGGTGGCTGCATTTGCCCCGCCAGGCGGCCTTGAAACTCGATATAAATAATTTTGTTACAATTCAAAAAGATTTAGATGCCAGATTTCCTAACAGTACAAGTACAATCATTTTCCTCGACTTCCGTTTCTCTTTAGGCTAAGAAATTTTTTGTTTTCTATTCACAACTAAAGTTCGTTATAACAAGTCATCAACGCCGAGGCATTATCACGCAGTAAAAATAGCCAACCAGCCTTGCTATGAAGGCCATCAATCTCCTAGCCCTTTTCGTGGGATCCGCGAGAGCCATTATCGAGAGTATCGACCCGTCTTGCGGGGCTATTGATATTTTTCTTATTAATTCGGCGATCACGGACGCTATCACAGTCGCTACAAGTAAGTTGTGTATACTCGACAATATTGGCCTTTCTAGACCATTTATCTAATGTCAATCTTATCCTTAGATGCCGAGATCCAATTGTCGACGTTCACTTCTTCCGCTAGCTCACTTGATGACCCACGAGTGGCTATCTACAATCCGTTGTTCAACCCTGAGGACCTAAAAACAATCATCGGTATATTTTATTGGAACCGTTCTTAGAGTATGTCCTAAAAGCTGATGGGAAACTAGACTACCTAAATTCCATTAAAAACATCTGGACCATTGACTACAAAGTGCGGTTTTATTGTGAAGACAAATCCGGCCGTATGGAGTGGACGAAGGATCCGAATACTGGCCAGTACGCCTGGTTCGACACGGATTTCTACCATAATGCACAACCAGATGAGAAGCGTAAAATTAGGGTTGGCTCGAACCTGAACACAAGGCCTCCGGGAAGCTGGACGAAGCATGGTATGTGAACTCCACTATTACTACTCCGCACCCCTTTGGTGATCCTTTATAGTTTCGACCCATGTTTCTTGGTCTAAATAGAGTGTGATGTAGGTTGGACAGTCAACGCCGATTTCGACTCCAGCAACCAGGCCCATGTCCAGCTTGCACAGCAGACCATCGACGGGATTCGGCCCCAAACCGACAACAGGGAATTTACAACCGTCCGCTCGGCTGGTCTCGGGACAGGCGCCAACTTCAATAATCTGGATTATATCCGGCCACTGTCGCGCACTATACTGCATGAGGTACATATCACTCTGAGACCTTGCTTACCTGACTGATTGATTCTGATTCCGAACTACAGCTTTTCCATGTCGTGGGAGGATGTAAGTAACAGAGACAATGCTGAGACATGGCCCTTGAATTCAGGAATTCGATGAAACATGGCCCGATCATACTAACTATTTCAATAGTGGATGTGAACAACATACCAATTGTAGATGATGTCCCGAACCCTAATGCGCCGGGTCGAAACTACGGCAGCTTTAACGAGTGCATGTCGCAGAAGAACGCGCCTATCCCGACAGTCAGACAGGCTGAATGCTTGACTATGCTTGCTGCTGGTAGGTCCGCTTCCATTGGTGGTTACGAGTGACCTGTCAAATGGATTTTCGTCTCATGCATGCACAAGTCTTGGCCTATAATGCTAATCATCAAAATTTCCAGGCCTATATCTCGACCAAATTCAGGGCAAGCCAGCGTTCTGGAGTGTCGGGGTTGTCGATAGGACCACCTTGAAGCCTGTAAACCTACCTGCCACGGGCTCGGCCAGACTTAGGCATCGGACATTTCGAACGTACCCAGGAGGTGAGACGGGTGGGTACCCGATTATATAGAATCGGGTAGGTGGTTAGCCGTATTTCTACTGGATTTCGGACGAAAACTGGTTACCTGTACTATCCCCCCCCCCTCCCCCCGAATAGATGTTAGTACGTCAAGGCCGGCACGGATATTTTTATGGCGAATTTTGGCTCGTGCAAGCCTTAACGTACTAACATTTCTTCAGGGGGATAGTAGAACAATCTAACTCCGGTCCGAGAGCCAATTAGAGGGCTAGGATTCTCGCTTAAATCTGAAGATGAAATTGTACATTGAACCTCGTCCTTTGCAAATCATTGTCTTATAGTATCACAATTACAACCATTGTTCTGTTGACTTCTACAATGTCTAATTTGGAATTACCGTTGCGGCTCAGGGTGTGGCTATAGGGTGCAAGCAACGACTCAATTTGAACTGACTATTTACAGAGGATATGGAGCCTGTACTTATAGGGCCCGTGACTCATCCACTGTAGCCCGGCAGGCTACAGCGGTCCCTGCAGGGCCTAAGGCCCTATAAGGTTCCAACAATTACCCTCAAGGTCTACGCCTGAGATTTTTTTGCGGGCGCTCACTATAATTACCAGTCACTGGACGAGACTAAGAACGAGATTCGACTTGTCACAATCGAGCCATTCCAATCTGCTCAACTTGTTCGACATCATCTTTCGATGGTATCTTTGGATGACTTCCGCTCAGAAAATTCTTCTTTTGTTCGCGTATTCAACTCTGTTGGCCATTCACCACGACGTGTACTTCCCCAGTGGATAGAGCTATGTAAAGGAGGGGGCCAAGTTGTACTCCGACAGGCAAGCCCAGCTTCTCTCCTGAATTGCCAGCCTGTGCCAAGAGCTTGGCGCTACCGATGGGGCGACTATGCCGCGCTTTCGTACGTATGGGGAATGGAACAAAATACCAGGAAAATATACTTGAAAGGAAAGATTGTGTCCGTCAGACAGAACTTAGAGGCTGCGCTGCGAACACTAGCTGAGAATAAAGAGTTCAGGGGCAATTTCAAGCTATGGATTGATACTCTTTGCATCAACCAGAATGACACAGTCGAGCGAGAAAGTCAAGTCCGCTATACAGTGGGGCCTGGGCGGTTATGTCCTGGCTTGGTAGAAATGATGGGGAAGCGGATGTCAAAGACGCCTTCCATCTGCTTCGAACTCTTGCTTCTCTAGGCGGAGATGAGCAAGATATTGCTCAATTACTTTGCCATCGACAAGGTCTGTTTCCGGAGGGATCCTTTTCTTTTCACTTCACGAGCTTATGCAGCGAGCGTATTGGTCAAGGCGCTGGGTTGTTCAGGAAGTGGGGGTGGGTGCCTCATTCACGATTCTACGGTGCGACCACGAGGTTTTGGATTGGGAAACTTTCTGCAACGGCATTGCTGTCTTGTACCGTGGAGAGAACTAGACTCTCAGAGATCGTTTGTTGGGTCACGAACGCCTACAGAGAAATCTTCAACCTAATGAGTGCTGGTACTCCATAGCAAACCTGCACCTTATTCGTCAAGCCCTCCGGTAACTTAGCTTGTATGAAGGCGAGGGCAGCCGGAACCAACTTGGATTCCGTCGACTCTTGCAGGTGGCCAGCTCTGGTGGCTGTCGGTCCCCCCAGGATAAGTCTTTTCACTCCTGGGATTGATGGATCCACAAATCGCAAAAGAGGTAGCACAAGATTACAGCCTCGACCCTCCGAGGCTGTTTGCCGTCGTAGCCAAGGCCTTCATCAATCATACTGGGAACCTTGAGCCTCTACGGCAAGCGAATCCCTGGGGATCGCAGATCGGACCTTCGTGGGCAGCAGACTGGACCTGGGATGGGTGTATGCCATCTTGGCGACCTGGTTCAATGTTTACGGGCCCTATCGGAAACACAGACATCTCAAAGGTTGCTCCGAAGCCGGAGACATTATGCAATGCTCACAAGGGAATGCCTGCCGTTTATATGTTCTTGGACGATTGGCGATATTTTCAGTGCGATGGCTTCATCCTAGATGTTGTTGGTGGGCTCGGGGCACCCGAGCATGGGCAGTTCGAGTGGGATGTGGCCAGGGTATTACCGTGTCCTTTATGGAAAAGTGCATATGGGGATCGAGACCAAACGGCAAGGGCCTTGTTGGGAGCGTTGCTTGGTTTACACAGCGCAGAGGATCCGCACCATTTATCTCTCTCCAGCCTTCCATCTAAGTTTTGGGCTGCTCGCGAAGATTTCATACAAAGGTGATGGACATGGTTCGCAAATCAAGGATCGTATTACTAAAAATTGGGAGAGATGACGGAAAGCACATGACAACTTCCTCCTTGGCGAACAAATGCTAGGGAATTTCTTCACAGATACCATCCCTAACGACGCGGATGAATCTTCTTATATCAACGTCTACTGCAATGTCAGGGAGATGGTTATGGAGCGACGATTCATGCTCACAAGGGGCGGTTACCTGGGTTGGGCTCCCGACAATGCCAAGGATGAGCTCGAGGAAAATCACGTAAAAGTTGGGGATCTGGTGGCGATTCTTTTTGGATGCAGTACGCCTCTCATTATACGACCTCGAGAAGAGAAGTTTCAAGTTGTTGGTGAGGCTGCCATGCAAGGATTCATGAACGGGGAGGCCTTTCATCTAATCGAAAGTGGAGAGTGTGAAGTGTAACCCTTCTTGTTCTGCTAGCGTTGACTTTCCTTCTATAATTTTGCTTCGTTTTCTTTATTTGAGCAGAGTCCCTTTCTTGATATATCTGCTGCTCTATAGTCGAGGTTTCTACGACGATGACTCCTTGGAACAATAATTCAGCATAGGTTCCTTGTAGAAAAAAAGGCCCACTTAAAGGCAGAGGCGTAAACTCAAAATTCTTTTTGAGGCAAAGAATCCGGGGCTGTCAATCCAATGATCCGAAGTATATGCTTCCAGTTCTATGGTGGCCATGCTAGAATGTATCAGCAACAAGTCCAACGAATTTTGCCACTGTGGTCAATTCTAAACAAGTGCCTTAGTTTACAAGTAGCGGTAAGGAAAAGGTCACCCGCAAGGGGCGGCTCTTCAGAACAGCAAATCGTGCTTGCAGCGTCGAAGGACGAATCGTATGAAATGGCGTTCTCTGCTGTGGAAAGTAATTACCTTGATACATACCGGATGCAATCCACACGTGGCTGCAGCAAGTCAATAGGAGCAACGAGGCTGTTGCACAGCCGATATTTTCCCCAATGACAGTCAAAATAGTCTATTTGCATTGACAAATTATCTTCGACTCTGCAATTTAGGTGGTTAATCAGCACACCACTATCGTTCAGGGGCTAATCACCATCAGTTGTCGTCGCCTCACAACCGCCTCACTGTAGCCTTACCCCACTACCCCGCTTTACCTTCAGCCAGCACATCCTACAGTTTGTGGCAGCCAAACACAGTCCAATCCCCAGCCGTGTGGTCTATTGGGCTTCACTTTCTGCCCAATTGTACTCAACGTGGGGGGCGGTTACATACGCCTATTCAAGAATACTTCGAGACAACGCTCCGGCTACTCGGTGTTCTCAATTGGGTTGTCTTCAAATCCCACATGCCTTGCTATTGGCCCTCAACTCCATGCATGCAGTAATCTTGCGATAATTCGCATCCCATACGATCGTGTAGAAACGCAAGGCATCGATTCATGTACTTGCATATCCTATGATTGGTGCCACGTTGTGCGCAGAGCCGCCGGATATCAGTCCGCGAGAATGGAATGTCCCGACAATGGAGTGTAACCTCGTGCTCAATTGCTTAAGTTTGAGCCTTCCGTCCATTTCGTAAATGAAGCATTTGTGTCAGTTTGTGCTCCTAGCTATCCAAGATGGCTGAGGACGTACCTTCTGTCCCAATGGAGGGTGTGAATGAGACGCAGGCTCGGCGAGCATCTTACATCAAGTAAGTACTACTAAAAAGAATCGAAATTTTAGCTAATCGAAACAGATCACTGCAAAGCCACCGAGTCAAAGTCCTGGTAGGAAACAGTCAAGACCCATTTGACGTTCCACTGGACCTTCTCAAACAATACTCGTCCGCATTAGCCGAACGCTACCAATCGTCGCTCGTCGACGATGATCAAATCGAACTTCCAAACGTCAAAAAGACGACCTTCGAAGACTTCTTCGTCTGGATGCATGCCTACGAACCTCGAATTGCTCCCAATCTGAGCATCGACTGCGACTCCATCGACGGGATCCACGATCTCGCTGTGTTTGCCCAAAGATACCAAATCTATCATCTCAAGAACCAAGCTTCGGATGTGATTCGCACCTCTTTGGCAAACAGCAGCTGGCTGGTCACACCGGAAATGATATCCACGGTATACAAAGCTGCACCGGAAGGCTCGGCACTTAGACATTTGTATTTTGCCGGTTTTGTTGCTGTTACGAATAGCAAAAGCATTGAGACTAGCGCATTCCAGAACGCATTTAAGGAGTGCCCGAGTCTTGGTTGGGACTCCTTCCAGTATCAGAGCAATAGGGAGGCATACAACGCGGACATTGAGTCCGGTGGAGCTTGTCGGTTCCATGATCATGAGGATGTGAAGGGTTGGGTGCTGGAGGAGAGAGATGAGTGCCCGTATCCAGATGGGACGTCACATTTGGCGGATGGAGTGCATGCTACTCCTGGGACTGTGCCTGTCGGGCATGACGCCGAGGGCGAACTATTGATTGATGTTTCGAATGTCGAAGAGGAGGCTCCGGTGCAAGAGCCTGCAGAAGAGTTACCGGTGATTGAGGAGGCCCAAGAAGAGCCTGCAGCAGAAGTGCCTCCTGAGGAACCTCAGCCTGCCGAGCCGGAAGCCTTGGAAGTACCAGCTGAAGAAGAGCCTCAGAAATCATGGGCAAGCCAGATGGCGGAAGAACAACCTTTGGAGCCGGAGCCTGTGAAAGAGGAACTTGAAGAACAAGCTGAGCAAGTTATCGAACCTGCGGACTGTATGAGCGGGACGACGGAGGAACATGCTGAATTTTCGGAGACATGGGACATAGAAACCAGGGAGTCTGAGCCGCCTGAGCAAGACGTCCCAGAGCCGGCACCCAAGAATGTTGAAGACGCCCTGCCGCCACCTACCGATGACCTCGATATGTCTGTGTTGAAAATTACGGACGAGGATGAGAAGCCTGTGGATGGACAGCTTGAAGGTCGCGAGGCTAACGCGCCTGATCCAATTGTTGACATGAGTGCTAGCGCTAAAGCAAAAAGTAAAAGGAAGAAGAAGAAAACAAAAGGAGCAGCAACGTTCTAGGTGCTTGTCATTCGTTATTGGGCATATCTGTAACACATGCATGCATTTGGTTGGGTTGTAACGGATAGTTCTCTTCAAGACTAACATTCTTTCACGGCTGATCATGATTTGGGTACTTGATGCATTGGGTTGTTTTACCATATAAAAAAATATATATTCCTGTGCTGTTCAAATCTACCATTGTGATCGCAAGTGCATGAAACAATTCTATTCTGAGAATAATCATCGAAGGATCGGAGTTGGCGCTTCGGCGCCGCCATCTCTCCGTTTCGGACCCAAGTTTTTGAGAAGGATTCAATCAGCGGCAACGGGCTTCCAGTAATGCAGAAAATTGCGGCTCCGTTGATGCAGGTTATTACCGTTTCAAGTCTTTCGCAGGGCAGATCTCAATGTTGGGTATGTCGTGGGGTCTGCTGCGGATGTTGGGTCAGCATCGGCGGCTATGGCTGCAGACAAAAGGCCGCGATCTGTCCATGATCACTTTGGCCGGGCAGAATTTTTGACGCCGAACAACATCTACTGTACAAAATTCCCGTCATTTCTTCCGTTCTGCGATCAAGTCTTCAATTTCTTCAAGACTCAAGCAGGAAGTACCAGTCATTCCTTCCAGTCTTGCTCGTAAATTTCATTGATTAGAGGTCGGCAGCCCGCCCAAAATAAGAATCTTTTCAAGACGCTGAGTTCAACAAATCTATCTGTTGGTGTTCTTGAATTAAGTTTGCATCAAGTGTTGGTACTCGCCGTTCTTCCGTGGCGAAGCAGGCCGCTCCTTCAATACCAACATCGACACATTCTTAGCACCAACTACCAGGTTGACTTACATTCATTGCGCCTCAAATCGTTGTTATATTCACTATTTTTGAAGTTGAAAGCTGTTCAGAATGTTGAAAATATATCTTTCTTCTGTGGTACTTAAGCAGCTAATTCTGCAGTGTTTCCTATCCATCATTCCACTCCAACCATTCTCATCTCACCTTAAGCATCAGGCAAAAAT
>AYLM01000515.1:0-10330 GCA_001625345.1 Cairneyella variabilis | reverse complement strand
CAGAACAGGGTTTTCCACATCCCCTCAAGTGATAATATCCACTCGCTGACTAAGCACCATCTTGACATTTAATGATCTTAAGATTCTATAATCACTTAAGCTTATAAATCTATAAATCGCTCGCCCTTATACGCTTAATACTAGAAGACCCTTATTACACATTTATATGAATCGTTATTAAAGTGCAAAGGGGAGTATCGCCGTCGCCGCCGTCACTTTTAATGCGGTGGCCTGAGCGTTTTTATCGCACGGCGCGAACCCGACCGCTGCACCTCACCTGCATTCTGCGACCAGGGCCCTTGCCCTGAGATTTCCTTAATATAGAAATGTTCGAATACTTCCTTGCGATCACATTGATCACTAGCGCTGTATTGACTCGTGGCTTTTAGATTTCTCTGGAACTTGCCTATTATGGTGAGACATCTTTAAATGGCGAAACATTCAATGATGACGAGCTAACTATTTGTGATTTTAGCAGTAGCGATACCTTGCAAAATTTGGTCTCGTCTCCCACCCGGTCCTTAGAACCGCCCGCACCTGCTCTGCTGCCAATCGGAGGGCCGCATGCCGTGCGCCTCTCTAGGTAACCACTGATCACTAGGACCTGCGCCAGCCGTTGGACAAGACTCATCATTAGCATCATTACCGACATAAAAGCGATCACCATCGAATGCCCTGCGTGTGGATCGATTATAAAATGTTGTGTGCCATTTGCTAGAAGAACTTTCTGGGTGTTCTGAGTTGCCTCTGGGTTGCAGATATTTTGCTCACCCATAAATTTGATTTCACGGTACTGGAAGGCAAGGAGAAGTGGACGGCATACAAGTTCACCAAGAACGTGGAGTACAGCGGAGTGCCGGGGGCGCTAGAGAATATTGAGAACATATCCACGTTAATGATATTCGTTGTTGCGTCCGCGAGTGCGAGATCTGAATGTTCTTTGATAGAGAGAGAGGCGCTCCTGGATCGACGTCTGGCGGTTAAAGAGCAGGTACAGACTATGAAGGTGAGAAAAGTAGATAGAGTTAGAATGAGTGAATAATGCGGGATATATAATATACTAGAGGGTAGAACCACTCTCAAACTTACTCTAAGGCTAGACTAGGTTAGGCTTCCGCTCTATCCCATCGTCGATCTCGCACTTGACAAGGAATTTGCGATTACCCTATTAGCGTGCTAAATCTGCGACACCTCTTGATTTCATTCATTGCATGCACATATCTCGCATTATATCTCCATCGCAAGCCACAATATTCAGTCGGCAGCAAATTCACCATCTATAAATATCTTACTCGCCTTTACCTGCCACACCTCTCGCCTCCCCGTCAGCCCAGCCGTGCAGAAAAGCCTTGCATCACGAAAAATCAATCTCTTCTTTCATCAACCTCCTCAGATTATATTTAATCCCCCCTAAGAACTATACTGGCGCTATGGCTTGCTTCTTGTCGTAGGTATTGTGGAAGGTCGAAATAGATGTACAACAAAGGTCATAATTCCCATCTGCACTGCGAACTGTATGCAAAGAAGGGGCGGTGTTAAACTGCTATGTGTCGAAGCCAGATATGCCCAGATGGCAGACCTACTCTCAGACTTCAATATTAAGCCACTAAAATTATCCCACTACAAAACATGACTTATATCTGTCATCGCCCACCACTATATGACGGTCCTAAAGTAGAGCACTAAAAATATCAAACTCAAAGCTTGCTATGTAAATGAAGGCTTGAGAACTCCACCTCGCTAAATATATCCCAGAATCCCGTCTAGATTCCAGAATCGTCCTCTTGATACTCCTCTGTGGGCGTGTACGCGTCCCAAAGTCCGCACTGGCTCTGAAAGATATTTGTATTTGTCATAGATATGGCGATCTCGCTCTCTGACTCCACAATCTCTAAAGCCAGGCCTTCAGATTGATGCCACGCTATGTGGCAATGCACAAGCCAAGCACCAGGGTTGTCTTTCTTGAATGCAATCGCGAGATAGCCATTGGCTGGAAGCGAAGCTACATCTCTACGTGGCGGGTTAATAAGGTCAAAACCGCTGGTTGATTCGAAAGACCCCAACTGTTGGTCAAGGACCCAGAAGTCATGGCCGTGGAGATGAATTGGATGAGTAAGGCTAAATAGGTTGTGGTCAGATTTAATCATACAAAGCACACTAAGATCTGTGGTGGTATGGCTCACCCCAGACCACTATCATCTTCAATAACCAAAACGGCCCATTCATCAACTGCATTGGTTACTTTCTATCAAAAAAAAGTCAGTGCAACGAGCTATGACAATAGGATCGGAGACCTACCTCAACAGAGATCACATTATAATCTGTAGGAAAGATAGTCTGATTATTGAAGATCTGAAGAAGCGTTGGATCCGACCAGTTCAGCAAGAGGCTACTGCCATTAAGAGTCCACATAAAGTAACTAGGAACGACAAAACTCAAATCTTCCGTAGTCACTTCAGCAATGTTGGTGACGTTCAATTCTAACCATGGGACCAGGCTAGAAGAAGGTTCGTCGCCGCAAGTGTCGCCAACGGTTATACCCGTAGAGGTAGGATCGACGGTGCTTGTTGGATTGTACCTAACAATTCCTGTGATATTTGCCGCGTTGTCATTGGTCATACAAGCCAATTGCCAGCCACCGCGAATCCAATAGTCTCCAGGTGTCGCGTTAGCTTCAACAATAATATCGTAACGTTGTCCAATACCAATAAGAACACTATCAGTTGTGTAGGGAACGATGGGAACAAAGTCGTTTGCTATAACTGTAAGGTTATGCCCGTCAATAGAGAATTGGAAATGCCCCTCTATTGCGACATTCACGAGTCGAATCCTATACTTCGTCCCAGGGACAAAAGTGGTTTCAAACTTTGTCCCTGTTCCAAGACAGTTTGGATCAGTCGAGCCTGAACAGCTATAGGTATTGGTCCCGTTGATTAGGCCATTTTCCAAAGCTGGAGGTGCACCGACCCTCGCCGTAAACCATAGCGGAAAGACTGATTCATGAGACCAGTCTTGGAGGAAAAGTGCGCCAAGATCCTCGTCGTAATTTGCTGTAGCAGGCCCGTTGAAGATCATCGGTCCGAAAAGTCCATCATTATATTGAAGGGTAAAATGAGAGTGGTACCAAGTAGAGCCATACTGTGTCACTCGGAATTGGTAGGTCAAGGTCTGGCCTGGGGGGATTGGACACTGGGTAACTCCTGGGACCCCGTCGTACTCGACGGAGCCCAACTGTCGAACACCATGCCAGTGAATTGAGGTGCCGTTGACCTCTAAGTTGTTTGTGACATGGATGACAATATTATCACCCCAATCAGCTACAATCGTTGGGCCCGGAATGGTGCCATTGAAGGTCAGGCAATGACGCTGATATCCATCTGGTGCACAGGTAACGTTCATAACAGATAGCCAGTACTCTATACTTCATTAACATGAATTTTCCTTCCGCAACTTCTCAACGTACCTCTGGTAATACCGGTATTTGGGGTAACATCGTAGTAGTTCGTATTAATAGAGTAGTTCCCCCAGCAGTTTCTAGAAGTTGGTGTATTTTCACAAGAAGAGTCTTGGCGAGGGTGAAGATTTTCAGCCGAAGAACCAAAGGTGATGGAGATCACTGAAGAGCAGTGGGCGACAAACAGAACTGTAGCGAGGATTGATCTCATAGTGGGAATACTGATAGTGCTTGAAACGAGTATGGAAGCTGAAGTGGCATCGAGATGACTGAAATGGGCTTGTGATTATGCCGAGGAAAGACTTTATATATATTCATAGCAGGACTATCACTGCATGAGAGTGAATCCTCGGCACCATCCTGGCTTGCGAAAACGTGCTTGATATTTCCAATAGAAGCATACGTAATTCTATTGTAGGATGGCGGGCGGCATTCTGAGGACATCGACTCCCTTCTCATGGGTGCCTCCACAAACTCACCCACTACGACCTTCCTTCGTCGTCTCAATTCCAAATCAAAAAACATGAACTTATCCGGCCCTACTATCTTTGCACCGATTGGTGTAATCCAGTCCATCATCACATCCGTAGGGATGCGTGCAGCTGCAAGAAACGACAATACGGTGGAGGAGAGGGGTAAATGAAATTATTTTCTAACCAGTTTCTGTTCTATCGCACATCGCTAAGGTTATCTCAACAACAACAAAGTCTTTCAGGAAATAACGAATCAGAAGGACCGTTAGGGGGACTGTGTGATTTTTTGACTTGGAGAGCCTTTAGGTTTCCACTCTAGGGCCAAAAAGGGCTCAGTCAATTATTCTCCTCAGATAATATGGGTTAATGCTGGCACAAAGACTGACTATTCCACCTGTGAGAGCCCAAAAGTCTGTGAACGTATTAGCTGATATCAAGAATTGGTTCCGTTGATCAGTCTGTCCATACTAACAGATCTTATCAGATTCAGGATCTCTATTATAGGGCAAGGTTCTAGGTCATACATACCCCAATTCCGCTATCTCCAGCAACAATGGCACCAGGGAGACTTAGGCCCCAGAGACGGCAGTTCGTCAGATTGCATCTCCTCTTGATAATAACCAGGGAATAAAATCTCCATTGGGCCTGCGGAGCATTTGCTTGAAAAGGCGCGGAAAGCCATCACCCATAAGGAAAGAAGCACATCACAAGGAGGTGGGTGTTGTTGATTTAAGTCTATACCTAAGCTGCAAGCTGTGTGAAGACGGATATATAGTTCCTAGAAAGCCGGCAATCAAACTCGGAGCTTTGCACGTATCCCTCATTCTCCCCGGCCTTCCCCGCTTGTAGATTGGCTAGATGCCTTCCTTGCTGGCCTCGTGCAAAGGACAAGATCTGGGCTATTCTCAGGGTCAGGACCCGTTGTCAGTTACCTTTCGACTATAGCAGGTTCTATATGTTAGAAACCCAGAATACTACCCAGAGCCCACAAATTGCTTAGGGCAAGACGGGGCATCCATGCGGTAGATGAGGGCATTCGTGAGGCCATTTCTCTCTGTGTTGAGATGAAAGACTATTCTCGAGATTAGCTGCGAAACGAATTTTTTTTTTTTTTTTTTGCTATGTTCCGCTTCTAGGATGGTTGTTCTACAAGTCGAATATTTAGGGAGAAATATGGCTTGACCGTCGTTCAATATCCGGTTCCCGAGCCTCTTCTATGGATCTCTCATGGCCTCTAACCCGCCTTTTTTTAGGGGGACTGCTAGATCTTGTTAGATAAGATATCGCACAAACCCCCGGTGACGAATTGATATCCCCAACAGGGTTCGAGGTGAGATATCTCACTCCCCACCCTAAAAATTGTGCATAAGCGCACGATAGGGCACCCGCGTGGCGAGCGCATTAGTTCTATTGTTTGCAACGGAAATTATCCGATTGGCGTTTTGGTCTGATGTTAGATTCGAGAACGTTTTTCTACAAGGTATCCCCTCGTCCGGCAGCCATTGCCTACGCCAGGCATCACAAATAAAATCGTTAGGCAGACACGTACTACTTAGCTGCGGATGCCTGGCGTAGGCAGTGGCTGCCGGACGAGGGGATACATAATGGCCGTGCTCTCGGGAGAGTGGTAACGACCCCTCTTTGTACCGGTCGGATCTGGCGGGTAAAAGATAGGGGAGGATCGGCAACCAGATTTACTGCCTAGTCTGCTTCCTTTCATTTAAGCAAGGATGCATAGATCCGTTTCCCGGTCTGTTGACAGACACGATAGAGCCCCGGTTGGTAAACTAAGGTCTTACCAACCCTGCCTTATTTCCCCTGTCAGTCTGCCGGCCGCGCACGTCTGGCGCTAGCATTCTCCGTTATCCCTATTTAACATCGAACGGGCTCATGTCTTTATCAGATGAATGCAGATGCCACGTATGCACATACATACCTCGGCAAGCATATGATTTTTTCAAATATATGTTTTATACTTCTTAAAGGTGTAGTGTGGGTGTATGGAACTAATGAGGTTTTCGGCTATTTCTGATTGAAATCGGCCGCAAACTGCGGTCGCTCAACGATTCATTTCGATTTCAGATTCGCGAATTCGAATCCCATTACAGGTCTACTCTACTACCAATAACGCCTTTACCTCGTGATCCAGGCTACGATCCTCATCTGTCTGGTGTAAGTTGTGTATTTCTGCTCAGCAAACAAATATCGAGTATCAAAATTGTGAGCGGATAACCCAGGGTTCTGAGCTAAATAATTCCCATCCTAAACGTGGGGGAATGATCCGGCTTCTTGAAATAAACTATCAAACTTGCTAAACAGCTACCAGTCGCAAGCTCTTCCATCGAAACTAGGACCACAATCTTATGCTATCCAAAGGTTATTGCTGTGAATTCTTCAAAAATGCCAAGAGAGGCTTATATTATAGTAAAGCATCAAAATGAAATTTGACGTGGATAGAGACACTACTTTATAAACATCTGCGTTTTCCACCAGATATATTTCAGTAAATAAATGTGGGCTCATTTCATCTGAATCTCACTCAACAGGAGCAAGCTCCATTATAAATCACATGCACCGGAAGAGAACTGGAGAGGTTTAGATTAGCTGAGTTAAAGCTCGAGAAGAGGTTAGATCCCTATGGGCTTATCTTTCATAGTCTCTGCGTGAATGAGGTTGGGACAGCTTTGAGAAGAAGGCAATAATATGTGTAGATTCCGGAGAAATCTAATGCGTTAAGTCGATGAATCATACTTCTATATTTTCCGTTAGCCGCCTCTGACTTACTAATCAGGGATAGCTCAGTTAAAAATGACGCCATCACTAGTGGCCCCTCCTACAGATGCCGAACAAAGCCGATAGTCTTTGTATTTTGTTTAACCTTTTTAGTGCATGTATTAATGCTGAGGTAGGGAGAGGATGAGCTGTTTGATTGGTCTGAAAGAGAGAGACTCGGTATCGTGGACCCGAAATAATTTTTAATTCCTTGTAGTCCAAACTTGTGACTACTCTGTACTCTCGGTCTTGCTTCCTCACGTTTATGAGAGGCGAACAGCGGAATAGTGAATTTCTTCGTTGGTTAACTGCTTAAGACTAATAAATGGTATCAGGGTGAGAGTGGGGTTTAGTGCTCTGTTTTGGATAGTGCTCAGTTATTTCGAGTACAAAAGCGCATCTGCTACTAGATTTTGGATAGCACCTGGCACCTGGCTATTTAGAGCACAAGAGCAGTTTTGGCAGCAGATTCCATATAATGCTTATTCCTGTGGCGTACAAGACAGCTCCTAGTACTAGATTTTACGTGGATTTCTTAAAGAGCATGATTTGTTTTCTGGACTCTCGACCAGCAATCACGTGAGCACGCTGCTTAAAAACCACTGCTGAAATGTCCCAATCGCTTAAAATCCCATTGGGACATTTCTCGATTCTCTTATCGTTTTCTCCTTCATCCACGTACAATGCACACAAACTAGAGGCATATTCTGTGCCTCCGCAAGCCTTCGGGCTGCACCTCATTCATTTGACTATTGGTAAGCAGCAGCTTTGACCACATTGTACCCCTTCCGTGTGGTCCGCGACAGAAGCGTAGAGCGTCTTTCCTTCGCAGAGATTAATAGAACCCGTGAAGTCGTAGTCGGCGTTCTTGATGAGCTATATTTACCCGGACCAGACGATTCAAGCGAAGTCAACTGAAGGGACGAGATGCCGCCTCTCAATTCAGAACGCGAGTCAGAGTGAACTCCGACGTAGACAAGGTTCAGAAGTAGCAGCAGGACAACGAACGAGTTTAGTCAAGAGTCCATTATCTTAATATACCGAATCGCCTCAAAGATCATCCGCTTGAATTTTTCAGATAAATCAAACCGCCTGCCATCCGTATACAGGCGTCATCTCCAGAACATCCGACAGTTTCCAATTGCCATACTCCTCGTGGACATCAGGGAGTCCCCCGACAGCAGCGGGCCACCCCCTCTCAGCTTCGCCCGTTCTATGCTCAGTATAAAACTTCATCTGCCTCTGTGGTAAAGACAACCAGTCCGGTCGTCTAACCGTGATATCACGAACAACAATCATCTCTTTCAGGTCTGTCTAGCCTTCAACGCTCTCTTCAGATCAATCGAAGGTCGACCACCCTATCAATGAGATACTCCTCGTCAATCGCGACGTATTTCAGACGAGTGAGCTTAATGGATATTCCGAGTCCAAGGCATTGCGTTCAAGCTCTTCTGTAACCTCAAGAATCTGCGGAGGGGCTTGCAGCGACATAGTCGTGGAGTCAAGAGTCTAACCGGATCCCGGCCCATCGAACAAAGAGCTGCAGAACTTCCTACATCGCTAATCCACGCCTTGGAACGGCTCGCACTCGAGTTGTATAGGGTAGGGCTATGCGATTGTCAGTAACTTGAGTTGGCAGATTCTGGGAAACATACTTCAAGCTGAAGAACCAAGTTGATCTCTTGCAACTGCATTCATCATGCCCATACCGCAGCCACGCCTAACACCACCCTCGCTGTGCCGGTGCGCCAGAGGGAAACTCTCGCAGACGACTTTTATACCGAGTCCCAGCACAGGAGTGAGACTCTTGGCAAGAGAGGGATCGTGGCGGTTTGCGTTGTGATATTGGTCGTGGTGGGGTTGAACTTCGAGAATTTTGGCCAAGCCCGTACAGCATTAATGGCCTTCTGCGATTTTCTCCTCAACTCTAGAGCAGCCACCTTCTAAAAGTAGCTGGGAATTTAATATTTGATGTTTGGAGACTTCAGTGATACGCCATTATGCTCAAAAACTCTATGTGAGATATTGTCGTTGCCGAAGTTCCAGGCTCGCATGCAGCACACTTGGAACGCTGCTGCCGATCGCAATTGGTGATTCTTGGATATCAATGGGATAACTCTTGAATTTAGCATACTGATATGCCAAAGAATGTTCAGTACGGATACACATAGTCAACAGGTAAGCAGGGTTATGTTTGGAGGAAGCCTATATTACGACTGGGATGGAAGCCGAAGGCGATTGTTCCAACCCACGTCGGTGCAATAATGTCTGCTACTAAAGATATACCTCTACGCGATTTAACCTTCTCAATTGATCTCTTCTTCACTCGTGTAATGTAGCAATACCTTCAAAGGTCCTTTCGAACTGCTGCGATCCTTCGAGAGTTTTGAGATCCGTTGCGATGTCATTCGAGAATTGTACCGACTCAGACCTGATCTTTTCGTACGCCGAGACTTGCTCAAGTTAGAAAACAGCTTATAATCTTCGGACTTACTAACCCTACTTGACTATGCTGTCCATGGCATCGTCCGCATCCTTCTTTGCATCGGCAGCCTGGGCGCTCGCATCCAGCCAAGCCCTGAACTCTTCCCCTTCGTATGTATATCTAGCAAGAGTTCCGCATCACCTTATTCAACGCAGGTACGGTTTGAGGCAAGATACCTTGACAGATCAGTGCACCCATGCTTGCATTCCACAGCGGTTGTTTCTCGATTTAGAGTAGTCTGGAATTCAGTCCTTTTTCTCCACCCATCACTGCATTCAAGCCTCCTTGCATGAAGTACGGCCCGGCCAAGATACTCAACCCATGTTCGGCGTAGACAGCGTCTGTTGGATTGATAACGTTGACAAGCGAAACGCTGTGCAAGTAGTAATCGAGATCGGGATAAAGGTAGGCAAAAGCATGCCTGAACAAGCTATATTGAAAGTCAGAGAATACTACTAAAGATTGGAGTGGAACTCACTCCGCGGCTACAGAGGAATTGCCATTGTGCTTCAGATTGTCCTTTCTTCTCTTCTCCTCTGCAGACGTCCAACCTAATATATACCCGTGACTGGGAAAGAGTTGCGTCGCCGTCTTCGATGGTGTCCAGGTAATCCCTAAAGTAAGCGATGAAATCCTCGACTCTGGTACAAGAGATGTTGCTGTGGCCACCATATATCTTTCCATGCCGCTTTGTGGCTCGCTCTTCATTCTTGAAATACTGGTGCCACTTTCGTGGTCTGAGGAGCAGAAAGAGAGATGAGGAGGTTGAAGAGGTTGAAGAGGTTGAAGAGGCAACTGAGGAAGAATAGGGCGCAAGGAATGGTAGTGACGAGCGACGACGCTGTTGGATGTTAGAACACGCTAGAAAAATGACGGGATGGTCGGTCTTACGATTCCTAGACGAATTAGAAGTTTCCCTTGATGGTAGATGCAACCTCAGTGGCAGAAGAGTACGACATAGCGGCTTCATGGCTTGGCCGATAGGAATACTGAGGATCTGGAGTTGAGGAGCAACAGCATCCTCTCGGAATGGCTCCGTGACTATGGCTGAGGGCTCAGCGGGCGCGTAACGACTGAAGAGAAGTATTCCAGAGGGATGCGATGGCCGCAGACACGAATGAAAGACGGAAAAGTGTTGGGGGGGGG